>VXCM01005323.1:0-35388 GCA_014773175.1 Lucifuga dentata
CAGGAGACAAACTAAAACGCACAACACGGGAGAGCTAAGAGCCGCTGCACACTCGCGCGCCGCCATGTTGGATTTAGAAGGATTTATGGATTTATGTGTTGTGTTCTGCGTTGTGTTTGGTGTTGTGTTTGGTGTTGTATTATGTGTTATGTGTTGTGTTCTGCGTTGTGTTTGGATAATGTGTTTGGTGTTGTGTTCTGCATTGTGTTCTGGGTGTATGTGGCAGGGTTTATGGCAGAGAGACAAAAACACCGGGCTCTGAATTTTGGCTGGGACTCAACTTGACTTTATTTTCACCTCACTGATAATGTAAAATAAAGTGACATATATTATCTTGATGCACGAAAAGAAATAATCTCATAATAAAATAGAATGTTTTTAACACAAAAACTACACTTTAAATACAAAAAGGTCCTTTAAATAATTTCGAAATAAAACTAACGGTAAACGAAAGAAAACAGCTAGTGCTCTGGCTATGCTAGCCTCACTATGCTAGCCAAAGTAATGGCAGCTATCCACGAGTTTCCTGGGGACGTTACTGGAGAAACGATTATGGGTGATACTTCCGGTGTTCGGCAGAAGTAGGAAGTAGCACGCTGACTGGTGGTATTTTCGGCTTTGTTGCTGTGTGTAACTGTTAGCTAAGTGGGCTAAACAATAATTAATTTATTAATATTCACTTGATAAAGTCACTAATGTAGTTTTTAAAAGTTGTTACGGAGCTCAGGGATGTACAAGGACCGTAAATGATAGTGGCCGGAGCCTTTATTTACCCCAACCTCTGAGAGAACCTGGCCTTTATGAGATACAGAGATACAGGCCTTTATTTCTAATTAAGAATGTATAACTACGTGCTTCTCGCCAAACTTTCCCTTTGCTGTGTCATAATTTATTTGTGTCCTTCGGTTTTCCATTAAAAAGAATCCTGAAAATGATGACCGCGGTAAAAAAAACAAAAAACAAAAAATCCGTTAAGTCAGCGCTCCCTGCAACAGTTATTACGGTAGGCGCGGTGAGATTCAAACCGAAATGAGAGCCTCGTNGCTCCCTGCAACAGTTATTACGGTAGGCGCGGTGAGATTCAAACCGAAATGAGAGCCTCGTAGCCGGCTAGCAACATATGTCAGCGCCGCTATGGAGAAACATTTCACAGTGTGATCATTTCCTCTATCAGCTTTTATAAAGGTTTATTTCCATCCATTTTATCCACTTTTCCGGGTTGATGTGTTACAGCGGAGCGTTGCTCGCTCCTCTCCGGGAAGGAGCTCCATGTTTGCAGCTTTGTTTCACGCTAAGTCCGGTATTTCCTTCTGGCTGAATGATTGAGGCGCATTTATAAAAATTCTCCTATGATAATCAGCACGGCACATTCATAAAACTTCTCCTACGATAGGCAGCGTTGCTGTGAGGTGTGACAGGTAAAAGCCGATGAAGATCAGCGTTAATGAGCTGCTGCATATTTATCAGCCACCATTTATCCTGATTCATCTGGTTTNATCAGCGTTAATGAGCTGCTGCATATTTATCAGCCACCATTTATCCTGATTCATCTGGTTTTAAAGCCATAAATCGGCAAAAGAAACATACATACTGCGTTAGAAATCCTCATTTTAAATGACTGACACTAAAATAACAGTTAAAGGTGTATTTTAACCCCTTTAGTGCAATCGCACAGTGATATGTAGGTAACAGGTATTTATGAATGAGCAAACGAGGTTGCGCCATGATATTTGCGCATAACGATGCGGTAAATCATGCGCTACGGTTTATGACTCTGGGCCAATAACTCCAACAGGACTACTGTCTTGGCCATAACCCACGCCAGATCTACACCTATTACNCTGGGCCAATAACTCCAACAGGACTACTGTCTTGGCCATAACCCACGCCAGATCTACACCTATTACGCTCCTGGCAGAGAGAGAGAGCTAGCATCAAAACACTTCTACCCCACGACAAAGCCCGTATGATGCTCACATTACGTCTCAGATACTTAAAGGGTTAACACATGAACTAAGAGCCATTACAATAATATACATACGACAGTAATAACATCACAATAAAATCACAGTTCTCATGTCCTTTCCTGTCGTTACTTTACTGACCTTCCACAGAATTGCTGCTGCATGACTACAGAGCTGCAACCCGCTGTCTGTATGTCAGCTGTCATGATGCGAGTACCAAGCCTTATGATGAGATGTGCTCTGACTCGGCTCTATGTCTGCTTTCAGGTAGACAAGATCGTTTAACATCCTTAAATAACACCTGACCGACTTTATTACTGTGTAGGTATTGGTACACCTCCAAGTTTTTCAAATCGTTCATGGCCTTACCATCACAGGATACAGAATCAACGAAATAGCTAAAAATGCTACCAGACCTGATACGAGGCCACTTCTTAACGTCATCTCCCCAACCATCGATTATGGCGGGTGAAGGTATTGTTATTTCACCCTGTTTGAGCTCCGTGAGGTTGTGTTCCCACATCCTTAGGTAATTTCACTAGCTAGATCTTCATGTATTTGATGGTTTGTTTACTTCTAACCAGAAATAATGCCCATAATACGCGCAAGGCATCATGGGTTAGGGTTAGGAAACTTGTGGATAGTTGTCCAATATGTAAGTTCCAACCTACCTCCAAAAACCACTCAAATAAAGAGTTTGACATCTTAATAAACATCATGAACTAATTTGAAAGACAGTTAATTTTGATGTTTGTATTTCATTTTTGATCTGGAACGCCATTAACGCTGCTTACCTTTTGATAATGTAAAATAAAGTAACAAAAATGGTATCCCACACAGAAAAACTGAAAATACTACAGTGGCCCATACAGTACAAACTATGCAAAAGACACTAAATCACAACCGAATAAGTGATGTGATACCACCACCTAGTGGTCTACTTAGACTTCTGCCTTACGTCATTATAGCGCCACCTTCAGGCCGATTGGTTTAAATGTAGTTTTTGAAGCTATGTGGTAAGTTTCGTTGCTGTAGCATTTACGGTTTCTGAGCTCCAGATACTTTTAGCAGAGAATAATAATAGTAATAAAAAATAAAATAATAATAATAATCTGAGCAATTTAAGAGGGTTCCCAGCACAAATGTAAAGGCTACAAACAGTATAAAATAGTAGAGAGAAAAGATAAAACTAATAAAAGAAATATCACCTGGGCAGTGTGATGTCACAGTTGTGCTAAAATCCATCATTTTCACCTGCAGATTCAATTATAACTTTTAATTGTTTTACATTCATTTAATAAAATTAATGCAAAAATGTAAAAACAATTTAATAAAAATTTTACCATCAGACAAGAATTGTCTTCTCTTTAATTATCTTTGATGACAGCTAAATTATTCCATTTTTATTGAGATGATAAATCACAATAAAAATCATGATGATAAAAATAATACTGATCAGAAAGTGTTGGAATGAATAATGTGGCGACTGTATTCAAACAAACAAAGGTCGCTTGAGGATGAACATGGGAATTGTTTGCTGATTGTCCGATGCGCTATACGAACAAACTAAAACCTGAGATCAAAATCACTTTTCCACTTTTATTAATGCAAAATTCCAATACAATCTAAAAGAATTAAAAAATGATCACAGTTTAAATGTAAGCATAAGCGGTCAACAAAAAAATACAGCGATCCACTCACCCTCTCTCATCAGCTATCATGCAAGTGACCAGGTGTTTATATTACCTATAGCTATCACCGCCCATACCCACGTGAACAAAATCATCATCCAATCACAGAGATTACACAATGTCCAAATACAATATTATCACAAAGATTCAACTCATCCAAAATTCATTCTAAATCCCTTCATGGCTCCTACAAATAATAAAAGAATTATATAAAATGTTTTTCTGCTTCCTCATGACTTGTTACCATGACAATGTGACAGCATCAGCAGCTTCATTTTGCAGAATCATTTGCATGGAATTTGATCCATCTTAACGAGGCTGGAGTACCTCCTGAGCTAATTAGCATGACTGGCTGGTTGTCATGGTAACATGACAGAAACTGGGTGACAAAGTATCATTATCTCCTGACAGTAGATTACCTTTAGGATGACCTTTGACTCTGATTTGCATGACAATAGTTCAAAGTGCCATAATAAACATAATTCATTTCAAACCACCATCCTTCATTACCAAACACAGATCTGTTACATAATTATCAACATAAACATTCATTGACTTAAGTAGAATTACAATTTGGACAAAATGTCCTGAATATTTCTGCATGTGTGAATATGGTGATTAAAGGGCAACTGAAAATTTGAAATATGTTTGAAACAAAACAATTACACAAAATGTCTGAATGATCAAGACACAAACACACACGTTGATGAAATCAGGACAGTTGTTTATTAATAATTATTCATACTTAACATAAAATTTAAAAAAAATGTTTAATATATAAAATAATCTCATTACTAAAGAAAATGACATACTTAGAACTAGATGATGATACTTAGAACCAGTTTTTCAAATAAGGCAACATTATTTTAAATGCCATGTTAAACTTTAAACTGTAAAGCATTTATTTTCAGGAACAATTCAGGTTTGTGTAGATGCAACGTCTGATGGTATTCTGATCACATTAATTAATGTGTGTGTGTGTGTGTTAGATGTGATTAGCATTGCAGAAAGAGTAAAATCTGAGACTGGACATTAATTATCGATGGACGTCGCATATAATGATGATGGACCAAACATAACTCCCAATTTTCATGTCGCTTATGTCTTCCTCCTTCCTTCCTCCCCTCCTCTCCTCCCATCCTCTGCCCCACACTTCTGTGGAGGAATGGAGGGGAGGAGAAGAGGGAAAGAGTGGAGCAAAATACTTTGGGATGCACCTCAGAACTTTGTTACTGTGAGGCAGCAATGCTAAGCACCAAGCCACTGTACCGCCCTTAGGATTATCCCTGCAGCGCCACTCAGAAAGCTTCCAGCAATTATTCAGAAAATAATTTAACTAAGGTCGTTTTTACAAATGTGTGTTTTCAGGCGTTTAAACAAAACCAGTTTGGTGAAAATCCATTGATAATCGTTTTAGATCAAACTGATTTTATCCACTGAAGCTGCATACAGTAATTTTCAATAACTTTATTGAACAACTTTAATGAACAACTAGGGACATTTCCGCTTCACGACCGGAAGTGATCAAAAGAAGAGAAAACAGGCGCTGCTGTGTTTATTTTAGTTTGTTCGAAGTGTAACGTTAAAAATATATATATTGTTCGAGTTTATTTTCACGCTCCTGCCGAGGTAAGCCCGCTTTAACACAAGCTAACGTTAGCTGTTTGCGTTAGCTGTTACCTCTGCTAAATATTTAACGCTGCAGTTCGCCGTACTGTTGTCGAGCTAGCTTTGTCTGTGAAGTTTTAAACTGCATTAGCTGTTTGCTATGCTAAATGTGTATCGCTACAGTTAGCCGTAATATTAGCCGAGCTAGCTTTGCTGTGTAAAGTTTAAAATGTGTTTACTATGAACTCGCTCAGTGATTAGTTAGCTTCTTAAACTCAGCGATACTGAGTTACGTCCGTTAATGAACCTATGATACACCTATAATGCCTGTTTGGGAGTTCTAAATTATATTTTCGTTAGAAATATGAGAAGCTAATTGTTTAGCTTTTACTGGGGCAAGGATACATTTTTAAATTAAAGATTATCTGACCAAGGACTAAAGTTAGCCTGCTATTATTAAATCTGAAAAACTCAATCTACCACATTAACATAGTTTTTGACTTAAAAAAAATATATTGTTTTATTTTATAAATGACAAAAAAAATGTTAATTTTGTAAACAGATGTACCCCAGTAATGTATATGAAAACGTGTAATTTTTTATTTGTTTTCACAGATGTATTATTACCGGTATGAGAATGCTGAGGTCAGCTGCTGCTACAAATATCTGATGTTCAGCTATAATATCATCTTCTGGGTGAGAAAAAACAACAAGCTGCTGATTCAGTGAGTTAACGGGAAGTTAACTCACTGGTTTCCTGTGTGTCTTCAGGAAATGTCACAACATCACATACAGTTGATACATGAGAAGTCTTTGTACTCTACAGTTTACTTACAATTTATTTACAGTTAGTGTTTGTTTACTTTCTGTATTGTCAAAGTTGGTTGTTTGTTAACTTATGTTGCAAGCCAAAGACAAATTTCCACCTTTGGGTTACAAAGGNGTTGGTTGTTTGTTAACTTATGTTGCAAGCCAAAGACAAATTTCCACCTTTGGGTTACAAAGGCAGGCAATAAAGTTGATTGAATTGAATTACAAATGTAGTAAACATTAGAAAAATAATTTTAGGTTTCCCCACATTTTAAATGTTATATGTGAACTCTTACTGAACAGAAATCAGGTTGTAGATTTTTTCTACGTTAATGTGAAATGTCAAAAACATAGAAATAATTTTTAGAAAAAAACTTAAAAAAAAAAAAAAAAAAATTAGAAGGCTGTAGCTGTTTCAGCCAGTTGCATCTAAAATCACCTTCAAGGGAAATGAGCATAAATATACCATTAAAGGGTGACTCCACCAATTTTATTTCTAAATTCAGTTTACTGCAGTGCTGTTTGAAAATGTGTGTGTTCGGACCGGGCTGGACTTCATGGTGTGCGCCACAGCCTGCCATAATTTTGTTCTGCGTCCTCGTGAGCTAGCTTTGTTTGCTGTACAGGGTCGGGTTGACACCGTGCCACTGGACCGGAGCGTATCCTGCTGCGTGGACTACTTTTTACTGGCACAGATCCATTTGAGAACCGCTCATTCAGCCAACTCCACACACAACACTGCACATCCTTCGGTCCTGAGCAACAAACCTGCTGAATACCAGCTTCATGCAGTGCCGGGTCCTAAGATGTTGGAGACACAGACAGACAGAGAAACTAGATAGATGTAGAGCAAGACAGACATATTAGAGACAGAGACAAAGAGACACAGGCAGAGAGAGACACATTAGTGACAGGAAGAGAGACAGACAGACTGGGTTTGGGTCTCTCTCTTAGTCTGTAATGTACGCTTGCAAAACTCGCTCCTTTTGCCAGTTGGGATGTCTATTTTCTTAATTAACAATTATTAACAAGTTATTAATAGTTGGTGTAGTCATTTTTTGATCAGCTCACAAACAAACAGCTCACAAACAAACAGCTCACAAACGGCTCAAACAGTTCACAAACAAACAGCTCACAAACAGCTCACAAACAGTTCACAAACAGTTCACAAACAAACAACTCACAAAAAAACAGCTCACAAACAAACAGTTCACAAACAAACGGCTCACAAACAAAGAGTTCACAAACAAACAGTTCACAAACAAACAGCTCACAAACGGCTCACAAACAGTTCACAAACAAACAGCTCACAAACAAACAGCTCGCAAACAGTTCACAAACAACTCACAAACGGCTCACAAACAGTTCACAAACAAACAATTCACAAACGGCTCACAAACAAACAGCTCGCAAACAAACAGCTCACAAACAAACAGTTCACAAACAGCTCGCAAACAAACAGTTCACAATGGCTCACAAACAAACAGTTCACAATGGCTCACAAACAAACAGCTCACAAACAAACAGCTCACAAACAGTTCACAAACAGTTCACAAACAAACAACTCACAAAAAAACAGCTCACAAACAAACAGTTCACAAACAAACGGCTCACAAACAAAGAGTTCACAAACAAACAGTTCACAAACAAACAGCTCACAAACGGCTCACAAACAGTTCACAAACAAACAGCTCACAAACAAACAGCTCGCAAACAGTTCACAAACAACTCACAAACGGCTCACAAACAGTTCACAAACAAACAATTCACAAACGGCTCACAAACAAACAGCTCGCAAACAAACAGCTCACAAACAAACAGTTCACAAACAGCTCGCAAACAAACAGTTCACAATGGCTCACAAACAAACAGTTCACAATGGCTCACAAACAAACAGCTCACAAACAAACAGCTCACAAACAGTTCACAAACAGCTCACAAACAGCTCACAAACAGTTCACAAACAAAGAGCTCGCAAACAAAGAGCTCGCAAACAAAGAGCTCGCAAACAAACGGCCCACAAACGGCTCACAAACAAACAGTTCACAAACAAACAGCGCCCCCTTCCTTCAGGTTTCTAAATGGGAGTAATTGTGAAATTAGAGTCACCGAGCGTTTGGGAATGGAGGGGTGGGTGTGTGTGTGTGGGTGTGTGTGTGTGTGCACACGCGCACTTCACATAAAATGGAGCAGTAAAAAATAATCCACAGAAATTGGATTATTTCTATTGTGAATTCTGAGAATTTGACGGTGTAAGATGGAAGCTCACTGCTAACTGAGGCTAATATTAGCTCATATAAACTGTGTTCTTTATTCTTAATTGAAATGACTCGTTATCACACTAAGCTGGTCAGTCTGTATGTTACTGGATGTGACTAAATTCTGGTCTCTGTATATTTCTGCTGCAGCTGGCTGGAGTCGCTTTTATTGCCGCTGGTTTCTGGGCGTGGAGTGAAAAGGTGAACACACGCACACACATGCACATACGCCACAAGCTCTCACTCACTAAATATGTGGAACTTTGAACTTTTAAATAAGTTTTCTTTCTTCCTTATTTTGTGTTAAATTCAAACTTTTTTTCTTAGTTTTGGTGAATGAAATGGGACCAAACTGCAGAATGTCCTGTTTGTTTTGGTTTTGTTACTGTTTTTTTAAACTGAGGTTCTGTGATGTACATGTTGACCTGATAACATGATAGCAACAGGTTTAGAATGTTTTGGTTTAATACAAGGTGTTTCTGGACTCTGTGGATTTGACTCAAAATGAATCTGATGCATCCTTCAATTGAAAAATATTACAAATACACTTTAACCCTAAATGTAAACTTGTTACAATACATAACTTTCTTTTCTGTTGTGTCATTATTCTATCTGCTCAAGTATCAACCAATCAGAACTCCTCATCAAAAAGTACTGAAAACTCAACTTGTAGCTGAAAGGAGAACTGTTACCGAACTGGACTGAACACACGTGAAGAGAACTACAACTGAAAAACATCAGTTTTCAGTTGTAGTTCAGTTATGCAGTTATTCTGTTTTCTTTATTTTTACAAAATTGTTGATGCTGTGATTGGTCGATGAATTTCAGTTTAACCTTATGGCCATGGCCAGAGTGTTTTCACCTGGTCAGACTTGTCATTGATGCTTTCTATCCTCTTTCTGCAGGGCGTCCTGTCAGACCTCACCCAGGTGACCAGGCTTCATGGTTTTGACCCTGTGTGGCTGGTCCTGGTGGTAGGCGGAGTCACCTTCATCCTGGGCTTTGCTGGCTGTGTGGGAGCTTTGAGAGAAAACATCTGTCTGCTAAAATTTGTGGGTATAAAGATACCTATCCGCTCAGATTTTTCTGAGTTTTACTTTAAAAGTTTTTGTTTTGTGTCAGCTATCATAGTTATCAGCTTCCTGGAGCTCATCGTACTGCATGTTTGCTTTCCTACAGTTTTCAGGAGTGATTGGTTTCATCTTCTTTGTGGAGCTGACAGCAGCAGTCCTGGCAGTGGTTTTTCAGAGTCAGGTCAGAGAGTGGATCAATGAATTCTTCTTGGCAAATATCAAAGCCTACAGAGACGACGTTGACCTGCAGAATCTCATCGACTCTCTGCAAAGGATGGTAATATGTGGGTGTGAATGTGGGTGGGTGGGTGTGCGTTTCTGCGTACACAAAAATTTGATTCAGTTTCCAGATCGTTTGTGGAATTGTTAGAGCTCATTAGTGCCATGTTGTAGAGGCCATTTTTTTTCTACCAAGTAGTCATTTAATCGAACAACTGTTAAATGTCAAACTAAAACACCTCAACATGTTTCGAGCAAAACTGAAATGATTGAATCAATGACGATCTTCAAATCTCTCTGTTGAGGCAGGCTTTAGTTCAACCTTTGCTGTAATGTTTTGTGTACTCTTTAAGTATTTTGGCTAAATTACACTAACGTTGAAAAGTTTGGAGTTCGTGTATTTGATAGAAATTTATACTTCAGTTTACCAAGATAACAATAAATTTATCAGAAATTGTAGTCAATACATTGACAACGTCATGACGGACTTTTTATTTGATACAATTGTTCTTTGTGTAGAAGGCTGAACTTATCTTCCTGGTCTGGAAAAAAAGCTTGAAAGCATTTTCCCGTTCATCTGAAAGGCTTCATCAGTTCTAACGTTAGCAGGAACAGTTTGCAGCATTTATTCTCATTCCAAAACAGCAGAGCTTAAAGATGTAATTCCTAAACATCAGCCTTTTGTGTGTTATTCAGTGAGGAGTGAACATAAACCAAGTGGCCTCTGCAGATTCGTGGCTCAGCACAGCAGAGCGCCCTCTAGTGGTTAAGACTCAGCAGCGCGCACACACCTACAGGACAGGAAACACAACTTTGAGGATCAGTATGTCCACATTTTAGACAGAGAGGATAGATTTAACCACCTATCCTCTCAGGGGTGTTAAAGGAGAGGTCTGGCATAATTTTCAGAGGTCAGGGAAGGAATTACACATTTTGTCTTTCTCCCCAGTCAGAGATCATTCCACAATTTGGCAAAACACATCGGTGGACATTTCTGTCATTTGGGAATAAATGCCGCTAACCGATCCTCCTACAAGTAGAACTGAAGAAGCTTTTTGGATGAATGGCAAAAACAAGCTATTTTTTCCAGTCCAGAGAATCAACTTCAACCTGGTTGAAGTATGTTGTGCTAGGTGTTTGAAGAGCCTTGTTTCACCTGACTAAAGTACGTTGTTCTAGCTGGTTGAAGTATGTTATTTCTGGAACAGAACCAGTGCTGTGGGGCTCAGGAGCCGGAGGACTGGGACCTGAACATTTACTTCAGCTGTAATGGAACTCATCGTAGCAGAGAAAAGTGTGGAGTTCCTTTTTCCTGCTGCATCAATGATCCGGCTGTGAGTAAAGACCGACACACATCAATAAAGTTCACAGAATATCAGTCTGATTCTTTGCATTTCAGTAAAGTTCACCATGGAGTAAAAACTGTATCAGTAAAGTTTGGAACAGATCAGTGTAATTCTATCCAAGGGATGTTGAGATGAACCTTTTTGACTAGTAATCGCACTTATAAAACATAATTTATAAATCATAAGAAAAAAGTTTCTTGATTCATGTGGATAAAAGATAAATTGAACCTTTTCATAACAGCTTTGTATATTGATAAAGACTCCTGTTAGTTAAATTAGTCATGAAGAAAGTTGTACATGGAAGAATAATGAAACTATTTCATTAAGAAGAGGCTGCAGAACTGCTGAATGCGGTTGGCGCAAAATCACAACTTATTTTCCATAAAAATATTCTTCTTGAAAAACTAAAAATCTATAACAAACTAATGAATACTGCAAGGCAAACATATTCCTCCAGCCTTATTAACACAAACATTAACAATCCCACACTGCTCTTTAGTATAATTGGTTAACCTACCAGTAATCATAGCAATCAGCTTCCTGCATCCAAACGAGGAATTTGCAGACTACTTCCAAGAGAAAATAATTAATATTAGATCAAGTATCTGTCAACAGCAAAATAATGCCGAACTTTTAAGGACATCTACAAAACCCTCTAAGATTCTGGAATATTTTGGTCTGATGCTGAAAATGTTCAGGAAAGTTAATGCAGAATTGAAGTCGTCCACTTGTTCGCTTGACCCAATTCCTACCTCCTTTTTAAAACTATTTTTAATTCAGTTGTGGTGGACATCCTTCATAGTAAATCATTCCCTGCAGCTGAGTGTCTTCCCCACGGATTTTAAAACTGCACTAGTTAAGCCTCTTTTAAAGAGAGGGAATCTAGATGCCTCAACACCCAGTAATTTTAGACCAATATAAAATCTTATGTTTTAAGTAAGATTTTAGAGAAACTAGCCTTTAATCAATTAAATATGTTTTTAAACCCAAATACCACTCAAATGGATTGAAAGGAAAAGGAGTGAAATTGGGCTGAAAACGTATAAACTGAAGTTATTCTCACACACCAATTTTATATTTGCCTCCCCTTGGTCCACAGAAATAATCTGGATATCATGGGAAAGTAAACAAAGATTTAATCTCAGAGGGTTAAATGTCAAATCGAGTTGCATTTTTTAATTTGTTTATGGATTGTGGCTATTCTGTTTAGAAAAAAAAAAAAAAAAAAAAAAAAAAAAAAAANCCTTTTTTTTTTTTTGTTATATAATAAATTATTTATTTGTACCATCCATCTGAAATCCAAACTGTGAAATCACTATCCCCTACAGAATAGTTAGTAAATAGTTTTCCATGGTAGTTTGTTGCTTGTTGCTTCTGGATGTTGATTGTTTATTCCTGTTTTTGTTGTTTGTTTATTTTTAGGACTCGGTGGTGAACACGCAGTGTGGTTACGACGTGAGAAGTCGACCTAAGGTGAGGTCACTTCCTGTTCTTGAGATTCAGGTTTTGGAATGTTTAGTAGTTGGTAAACAGATTAAGACAGTTATAAATAAATAAAAATCTGAACATTGGAATATATATTTCAAGGATCAGGTCTGACAGGAAGTGTTTGTGTTGATGATGTCACAGAGGGAGTGGGGTGATCATATTTACATGAAAGGTTGCATTGCCGCATTGGAGGACTGGTTGCCTGGAAACCTGTACACCGTGGCCATCGTCTTTATCATCATCTCTGTGCTGCAGGTGAAGCAAATTCCCTCTTCAGACCTTATTTCTGTTTTTATTATAGTCAAAAGTTTGTTTGTTTGTGTGTTCAGATGGTGGGGATCTACCTGGCCAGGACTCTGATCTCAGACATCGAGAAGGTGAAGTTCAGTTACTGAGCAGAGGGTGGAGCCTGACCACTGGGGGGGGGGGCNGGGGGGGGGGGCTGTGAAGTCAGATGTGCCTTCTTCATGTTTCTTTGGTAGAAACTTTTAAATTCTTTGGTTCTGGTTAAATATACTGTTGATTTTGCATGTTTGAGCCCAATAAATTAATAATAATAAATAATAAAACATGCTACTTGGGCGGTAAATATTAGAATTGTTTTTCCTACGTTCCAGACTGTCATTGGTTTCAGTTCATTCCAGTATGACATAAAAATCAACGTGGAGAAACAAAAGGAAAACTGAAATACAGTTTTATGTTTTGGAAAACCATTGTCAGTAATTTAATGTGTTTGCAGGTTGTATTTATTGGGCTCAAACAGGAAAAATCACCATTATGGTCCTTTAATTCTAAATCATTGAGATTAATTTTGTGAATAATCTTAACACTGAAGATGAATATTTTATAGACTGAGCCATATTCAGACAAGCAGACAGATTAAAATAAAACTTATTATAAATTAATAGGCATTTCCTGTTAAATTCCCCCAAAAACACATTTGTGAATGTGTTGAATATTTTTAGAAACATGTTACTGTCACGCAAAGCGTGTCATGACTGTATGTTACATTCTGTCAAGTGTTGGGTTTGGCATACGGAGTACCAGTGGTAACATGACACGTGATATGTGCACGTGTGTGTGCCTGCACATACTGACTGACGTGATGACAGACGTTGTCTGATGAGTCAGTTTTGATGTCAAATTGTTTTCAGCTCTGAATTATTAATATGTTGAATCAGATGAATTGTTAATATGAATTAAAGCCTTAAACACCTGACCAATGGAAACGGACAGGTAATTTGGACTGCTGTGACCTTTGACCTCTAGTGTTATCTGTGACTGTTTAGTGCCTCCATCATCCACCTGCAGCAGCATCTCTGAGGAAACAGCTTTTATTTTGAAGTTGAGCTCAGGGTCGTTTCTGCTTCTGTTTTTAGGAGAAGTCTGTACCAGGTTTGTGTTCCTGATCCTGGATTTACTGTCCAGGTTTTATTCTAAGCAAACTGAAGTCATTCATGGCTAAAAGCAGGAAGACGCTGAATCGGCGCAGGGCCGTTGTGAGGCTTTGATGCTCGTTACACTCCAGACAGATGAAAACAAAGATGAAACAAACGATTTACAGACGAACCCTAATCTGTTCTTACATCCAACACAAAAAGCTGAGTTTTTTTTCTGAGGGCGGTGCCTCTTCTGTACGGTGGCCATTTAAGGACATCACGAGCTTGGCTCGGCTTCGTTGCTGGGATCAGCTTCGTTTCCAGGCTTGGCTGTGCTTTGAGATGAATGCAGACGTTAGTTTAATGTGTAATATTTAGCATGATAGCATGTTAGCATGTTAACATGCTCAGTCAGGACTCTATCAGTCACTTGCTGCTTTAGTTTTGTTTTTTGTGTTTCTCTGGTAACTGTATCAACAGAAGCGTGATAAAGTTAAAGTACTATAACTTTAAAGATTAAGATGCTGACATGTTCAGCGTGTTCATATGCTAATGCTTAGCATGACTGTTAGGCATTTAACTTGTCTGTGTTAAATGTTCCATGAAACATGCTTATGTTTAGCATGCTAATTTTACATGCTAATGTAAAGTGAACCTCAAAGTACAGCTAAGGCTGATGGGAATTCATCCATTAAATTTTTTGCTATATTTTATCAACTAAAGTGTTAAAAGTTTAAATTTTCACCTGCTGGTGGAAATAAAGAGTCAGCGTATCTCCAAAGTCGTTCGGTTTCATCCTCTGAGGACCACAAATGTCTAAACTGAATTCGATGAGCAGCAGACTGAGCATCTAATGTGGCTAAAAGTCAGATTTGAAAGTTCACACGTTTTTGCACTAGGAGGCACTGCTGGATTCTATTAATCCGAGTTAATTTAATTCTGGAGCGTTCAGACTGAATCGTGACCAGATTAAATGAATGAATGAAATGATTACACTGGATGCCCCGCCCCCTCTGTCTTCCCAAACTGTCATGTTAAACAGTACACTTATAAAATTTGTGATTTTTAGGTTGTTGGTGTTTGTCAGCCAATGAAAACAAACACTGAATTATTATTTTACATTGCTGTTCGCGTCCTTTTAACTTTAAAGGAACTATTCGTGTAAATAGATTCTGTTTCACTTAAGGTTTTATAAAGGTAAATTTTTTATGTCTGTGGCTTTTTATACACAATAAAACATTAAGCAGAAGTTTCGTATCTGTTAGTCTCAACATGTTATCAGTATGTTGTTGCTAACATGTTAGCTGTGAGCTGCAGACTCAGAGCAACATGAGCATCTCCTTATTTTTATGTCTGTCAGTTTGATGTGATGTGATATAACAAACTATGTTTTCGTCTTCACATCTTCATCTCACAAAGACTAAATCTTATGGTGCATTCAGGTGCTCTTCAGTGGTAAAGTCATGAATTCAAAGAATTTTTAAATTTCCATGAGTGCTGAACATTTCACTTCAACACATACTAGAAAATAAATCAACATAACTTCATTTTCATGTAACGTCCTGCAATTAACCACATATCAAACATCAAGAATATTATTTATAACCTGAACATGAACACTTGATCAGCAATGACATCACCTACATCAACCAGATAATGCATCGCCTGAATGCCACATTAACAGCTGACTGGTGGCATGCTGGAGACTTCTCCATGATGAATGGGGTTCTCAAACTGAAGTGGCTGAGTTCTTTTATTGGTGTTATGATTGGTTTTGGTTTTGTATTTCCAGGGCAAGTAGAGAGAATATAAACTTTTTCTTATCAAAACTACCTGTAAGATTATCTGACTTTCACAAACAAGTTTCTCCTTTACTGGAAGCTCATATGTAAACATAATTTTACACCACTTGGAATAAGAATTAATACTGGTGAGTTGGAAATAATTGGTTTTAGACGAATGGATAAAGGAACGTGATCTGATGGATGAAAATGGGCTAATCTTACCATATGAAAATTTTTTCAGTAAATTTGGTATTAACTTCTCAGAATATTACAGAGTGATAAAAGCCATTCCAATGATACGACAGGATCTACTAATACTAGTAATATTGGGTTAGTGAGAACAGTGAGAACACATTTTTGTGGTGTTTTTGGGTGTTTGGAGAATGTTTTGAGTGTTTTGAGCGTTTTGGGTGTTTTTGACTGTTTGTGGTGTTTTGACTGTTTTGAGTGTTTTTGGGTGCTTCTGACTGATTTGGGTGTTTTGCGGCGCGGCTCCGCTGGGTGGCGCTGTTCTCTGAGCGCAGGAAACGCTGAGAGCCAGAACAGGCGGAGTCGGAAACGCGGTAGCAGGTCCATCCTGTCTGCCTGTTTCTGCGCTGGATCATCCAGAGAGTGTTCTTCTTCTAGTCCGCAGCAAAGCGGAGGATCTTCGGCCTGACGGACGGACGGACACCGCGGCCCGCTGCAGCCAGTCGCGGAGCTCCTTCTGCGGGGCGCTGAGCGTTCACAGCCGGACTGAGTGAGCGAGGAGCCCGCGGAGTTTGCGCGGCCCTCCAGGAGGCCTCCGGCCCCGACGCGGTGGTTCTGGCAGCTANCCCGCGGAGTTTGCGCGGCCCTCCAGGAGGCCTCCGGCCCCGACGCGGTGGTTCTGGCAGCTATTTTTCTCCCACAAAATGGACGGATTCGCCGGCAGTTTGGGTGAGTCGCATTTGATTCTTCTGCTCCGGAAAATCTGCAAAATAAACCCTGAAGCGTGAAGTGACCGGAAGAACCGGGATCAGGCGCGCGGCATGATTACACGTGTCACAGCTGTATTTATGAAAATCAGGCTGCACCGCCCCTCTGATCCTCACCGGTGGATCCAGGGACATAAAACCCCGCACCTTCACTCCAGAGGTTCCAAAAGATCTCTACAAAACAAAAACAGGAAGACTGAGAAATATTTACATTAGTCACTGAATCAATAAAATGAAATAGCATCAGTTCTGATGACGTCATTTCTCCACAAAACCACAAACTTGATCCGTTCCTCAAACTTGATGGGNGGGGGGTGTTTACAGACTAAACAGTTAAATAATTTATGTAAAAAATAATTGTTTAATTTGGGTTCAGATGTGGATCTGGTACGAAATGTAGATCCGATCTGAATCCTGAATCTGTTCATTGTAAAAATGCTGCAGCTTCTTTTACAGATTCATGAAGTCCAGATTTTGATTGAGAAGAAAGTTTTTACAAAGAAATTAAGAAAAACAGAAATCCTATTTTTAAAACAGCTGATTATTCACCTGTTCCTAATTTTATTTTAAAGAAGTAAATAGTGATGTGATTCACAAACATGGAGGAAGTTTTTTTAAATGAGAACATCTGTTTTGCTTCTTCAGAAGCTTTTGTTGCTCACAGAGTTTCAGAATTCTTTTTTTTGAGTCTGTTTCTTTTTCAAATGGAGTCACACCTGCAGTGCCAATGTCACCTGTCTGACACTTCCTGTCTGACACTTCCTGTCCCCTACCCACCCGCTCACCCTTGACCTTAACATGAGTGAGCTGATCCGTAGCGCCGGATTACATCATTATCACATCATCACATGATCAGATTATCGGCCAACACTGCTGCTTCGTGCTCAGCGTGGAGTGATCAGCAGCGCGATTGCTGATTGGCTGCCTGCCTGTCTCTCTGTCTGCCTGTCTGTCTGTCTCCAGATGACAGCATGTCTGGAGCCAGTGTCTCAGATGTGAATGATCGTCTGTCTGCGTTGGAGCTTCGTGTCCAGCAGCAGGAAGATGAGTTAACGGTGATGAAAGCCGCTTTAGCCGATGTCCTCCGCCGCCTTGCTGCCACCGAAGACTCCGCCTCCTCCGCCACCAAAAAACAACATGGAGGAAAAGGTGAGGCGTGCTCAGACATCACACAGTCAAAGTTTAATATGATTCATGTAGACTCCACCTGTCTGCCTGTCTGTCTGTCTCTCTGTCTGTGTCTGTCTCTGTCTGTTTGTCTGTCTGTCTGTCTCTGCCTGTCTCTCTCTGTCTGTCTTTCTGTCTGTGTGTCTGTGTGTCTGTCTGTCTCTCTGTCTGTCTGTGTCTGTCTGTGTGTGTGTGTCTGTCTGTCTGTTTGTGTGTCTCTCTCTGTCTGTCTGTCTCTCTGTCTGTCTTTCTGTCTGTGTGTCTGTCTGTCTGTCTGTCTGTGTGTCTGTGTGTGTCTGTCTGTCTGTCTGTCTGTGTGTCTGTGTGTGTCTGTCTGTCTCTCTGTCTGTCTGTGTCTGTCTCTGTCTGTCTCTCTGTCTGTCTGTCTCTGTCTGTCTGTCTCTCTGTCTGTCTGTCTGTGTCTGTCTGTCCGTCTCTCTGTCTGTCTGTGTCTGTCTGTCTCTCTCTCTCTGTCTGTCTGTCTCTCTGTGTCTGTCTGTCTGTCTGTCTGTGTGTCTCTCTGTCTGTCTGTGTCTGTCTGTCTCTCTGTGTCTGTCTGTCTCTCTGCCTATCTCTCTGCATGTCTGTCTGTCTGTCTGTGTCTGCCTGTCTGTCTCTCTGCCCGTCTCTCTGCCTGTCTGTCTCTCTGTCTGTCTGTCTGTCTGTCTCTCTGTCTGTCTGTCTCACCCTAACTGTCTATCAGAACTCCCTGAGCTGCTGCTGATGAGTTTGTGTGTCTGATTGAAGCTCCGTATTTTTTGGCGCCATTGTGATCTTAGTTTATTTTAATGAGTCATTTCTGATACTAAACAAACTTCATTCAGTGTAGTTTTTGGTTTATTATATGTATATTATATGTATGTTGTATGTATCTTATATGTATGTATTATATGTGTGTTTTACCTCTGAAGTTTCCAAACACAAACTGTTAAAACTTTTTTTATTGCTGACATGAGATGATAAAATAAGTGTAATAATCCACATTTAACTGTATGATTATCTTAACATGTAGCCTGTGTGATTATCTTAACATGTAGCCTGTGTGATTATCTTAACATGTAGCCTGTGTGATTATCTTAATGTGTAGCCTGTGTGATTATCCTAACATGTAGGCTGTGTGTTACGCTAACATGCCTTGTAATCAGTTCAGGTTACTTTTGTAATCAGTTGTCTTGCTAATTATTGTAGCTCTGTAATTGTTCTGGTTACTCGTTAAAGGTAGAGATTAGCATTAACGAGCCTGTGCTGCTGCAGGAGGCACTGTGCTGCGTGAAGCTTACTCCTTGTCCTGTATCGCTAACGGAGGCTCATCTGGACGAAAGAGAGACTCCGCCTCCGTCACCAGAAAGGAGACAGTTTCGTCAGCTGCAAAAAGGTAGGAATTCAGACTCGGCATCAGTCGGTTCTCAGCTCGATCGCTTTACGTTCCATTTTAAACTCTTAACTTGCACTGAATAAAGATCTAGTGACCTGACCAGTGTCTCAGTTTTACCTGTCCTGTTTTACCTGCCTTTGGTTTCAGGTCTTTCTGAATGTAAACAGTAGATTTGATTTGACCCAGAAGACAGACATGACTGGACAGGAAAGTCACTGCTTTGAGTCAAAGTTGGACTTTAGTTGGCCACTTGAGTCTAAAAGGTACTTGAGAAAAGTTCAGAGTGTGCAGGTGATAGAATTTAACGTTGGAGTGCAACATCCAGGCCACGCCCCTTCAATGCAACATTCAGGCCACGCCCCTTTAATATCAACTGCATAGTTTTGATGTGATCTACAAGCAGAGATGCTAGGTGTGTGTGATTAAAGTTAAGTAAACACCTTTGATCAAGGTGGAAATGCATCAATGTTAGCTAACATGTTCAGATGAGCACATGTTCAGGTTAGCATGTGCTTGTATGTTCTCAGCATGTTGCTCCATTCTCCTGTTCAGCGGCTGAAGGTAGCACGTCTTCTACACGTCATGTCAAGCACCATGTCGTCTTCCATGTGTTGTCATACATGAAGTCAGATTTAGCTTCTGCTGGCATGGTTAGGTTTTTGATTTTCTTCGTCCCGCCCACCAGACGTGTGACAGGTGAGCAGAGAGAAGGTTTTTGTTGGAATGTTTTGGTTGATAAATTTTTCTGAAAGCAAAGCTAAAGTCAGTTCAGTCTGTGATTCTGCAGGTTTCAAAACACAAAATAAGAATGTCAGTAAAAGAATCAGATGGATATTAATGTTATTCAGACTGACGGACTCAGGTGGTCCTGAGGAACCCTGCAACAGGTGGGTCTGTGACTCCGCCCACCATGTATGGCTTCATTCACAATATAACACCAAACAGCTAATCACGGTGCCTCTGTGTGACCATGTGATGATAAGGAAATAGATTTTATAGTATTTTTCCTGTTGAAAATGAAAAGTGTAAAAGTTTTATTGTTTATATTTTTTTAAACAAAAGTTGTAACTCACTTTTTACGCCATGACGCTAAATTGGATTTGATTTGGAAAACAATTTAAAAACAAACAGACTTATTTTTGTGATGAAATGATTAATTAATGGTGTTATTTGTCACACTATGATTGTTTGAATAAATAACATGTAAACATCCTTCAGCTGGCTACTGATCCTCCTGTCTGGCTAATAAAGAACTTTGGAAACTTCCTGTTGGTGCAGCTTCATCTGGGAAAGTTTCAGGACAACTGCAGTAGAATCAATCAGCAGAATTTTACTGAAAGTACCACAATAGAACTCAGTAAAATACAGTAGAATATAGTAAAGTTCTGTAAGTTGCCATGTTGTTTCTCCAGGTTTGACTTTGTATGTTCTTATCTTTATGTTTTCATGTTTTCTCTGATTTCTCTGTCCTGTCTCCTGCTTCTCCCTTATAAAACTATTTATGTTCACTCAAAAGAGGAAGAACACCAAAAAAATTCAGATTTATAAATCATTGGTATGAACAAACTGCACGCATTTTCCCCTTTAATAATAAGATAAGATAAACCTTTATTTATCCTGAGGGCAATTTTTGTGCCAAGGTTGCTCAGTAGTACAAGTTACATAAAATGCAATAAAAACAATAAAGTGAAGTACTGCAAATGCAAAAATTACAAATTAAACTTACAAAGAATTATATGCTATACTAATACTAAAGCTTAAAATTAAACTACTGTATATACAATATATACAACTACAAATATACAGATCCACAAAGATGAGGTAAGATAAGCTGCAAATCTGAGTACAATGTACAATGTCTGAATTACTGCACAGTAGTGTGAGTAAATTACTGCACATTGTGGATCAGTATACAGTGTAATGAAGAACATATGATAAAAATATGAATGAATGAATGAAATAAGGAAGTAAGTGACAGCTGTAAGTTTGTATGACAGACCAAGTCAGGGTGCAATAGACTCCTCCCCCCTGCAGAAGGGGGAGGAGTTATACAGTTTGGTGGCACAGGGAGGATCTCTGTGGCATTCAGCACCTTGGTGGTATCAATCTGCTGCTGAAGGTGCGCTGATGTTCACCATAAATAAAACTTATTATTATTACCATGCTGTCAGTAGGTCAGAGGGATTGTCCATGATTCTGAGAAGTTTGTGCAGCGTCCTCCTCTCAGACACAGGAAGTCCAGCTCCACGCTGAGCCGGCCTACCTGAGCCTGTTAGCGTCTGCTGCCCAGCACACCACCGCATAGAAGACTGCACCGGTAGAACATCTGCAGCATCTTACTGCAGACATGAAATGACCGGAGTCTCCTCAGGAAGGAGAGTCAGCTCTGACCTTTTTATACACAGCCTCGTGTTCCTGGTGCAGACCCGATGAAGCAGGAAGATGATGGCTGGTAGGCAAACTGCAGGGATCCAGTGATGTGTGGACGAGGGGCTGGAGGTGTGTCAGGACCAGTGTTTCCAGTGATTTCATGACGTGGGATGTCAGTGCCACTGGCCTGTAGTCAGTAGGTGTTTGGGCGTGATTTCTGTGGGGACCAGACAGGATATTTTCCAGAGTAAAGGGACCCTCTGCAGATTTAGACTCAGGTTGAAGATGTGCTGGAAAATTCCACACAGCTCGGTTGCTTCAGCAGGGTTAGGGTTAGATGCCATCAGGACCTGCCGCTCTGCCTGGGCGGAGTCTGCTGAGCTCTCTGACCTATTCTGCTGTGATGGTCCATGCTGTAGCTCTGAAGTGGAAAGGGACAGAGTGAAGAGGGGGAGGAGAGGGTGGATGAGGGGGCAGACGGCGTAGTCACCTGGAGGAGGTGGGGAGGGGGATGGTGAAGGTGGTACAATTTTGGCTCAAATCTGACATGTTGTCTGACCGTTTAACTTTCCCATCAGGATACGTATTTCCATGGAGACACGTATTTTCGTGATCACGGAGGAGAAGCGGGTGGAGTTTTGCTGTTATCACACACCAACACATCTATTTGACAGAAACACACATCAGTGTGTCTGATTATCGTATGTCTTCCCTTTCTGTTCACAGAGAGCGATCATCGTATTGATCACTGACATCATCCATATGCAGATAAGGTAGTAGAACATGACGTCGGAGTTGGAATAGAAAGGAAATTCCGATCTGTGTATTTAGACAGCAGTCGCATTGGTGGATATCCGATATGTATCTGATATAGTTCCATATATTGAAGTGGCCCGAATCGGATCTGAGCATATCCGATTCCATGTGGCTTTTTACCATTTACATCTTCAGGAAGCGTGTCCGATATGTGTCGCATGTGCGCAAAAAATTGGAATCAGGTTGCATGTGCGTGGTCGTGTAAATCCAGCCANATATGTGTCGCATGTGCGCAAAAAATTGGAATCAGGTTGCATGTGCGTGGTCGTGTAAATCCAGCCATAGCGTCCTCTGGTTTTTGAATTTGGTTGGTTTCTGTTCTTCGTGTCTTATTTTGTCTCCTGGACTTTCTGGTTTCTCTGATGTCTTTTTGTGTCTCTCTCTTTGTATCTTCTGCTTTCTACTGAATCTTGTAGTTTCTCTGGTTTTCATCATGTGTCTCCTTGTATCTTCTGTTTTTCTGTGTTTTTTTTCTGCTGTCATGTTCGTGATTTCTCCAGGTTTTGCTTATGGTTTCCTGATTTCTCTAGTTTCTGGTTGTCTTGTATTTACTTCTTGAGTCAGGTATCTCCTGGTCTCTCATGGTCCTTGTTTTGTCCCACAGTGGAGGAGACAGGAGAAAGGAGACCAGCAACCAGCGGTCTCAGATGGAGGAGATCCAGGAGCGTGAGGAACCCCCCCACCCAAAGGACCCATCCCCTTCTCCCTCGTCACCCCACCTGCCCAATCCTCCCCAGGTTCCCCAGCCTCAAAGATCAGTCCAGTCTACTGACAGCAGCAAAGGCCAAACCCCAGCCAAAAGGTTTTCCCATTTGACCTTTTCTGCTGCTGTATCCTAATTCACTTCCTGCTGATGCTGACATCACTCTGAGTGACCTGACCCCCCTTTTACCACCTCCCAGGACCTTATGGGGCAGACCAGAAAGGCTTCTGGAGATCAAGGATTCTCCTTGGATTTCCTGAAGCCTTCTGGAGACCTTGCAATTCTAGGGGATCCTGGGGTCTTCTGGAGGTCCTAGAGACTGCTTGAACCTCCTAAAGCATTTTCTTGACCCTGGAACCTCTTAAAACTTCAGGGTGAATCCTGGAGAACCTGGGTCACTCTGAAACTTTCTGGTGGATCCTGGAGTCTCTTTGTATCTCATTGAATGTTCTGAGATTCTGGGGACTCCTATTTTCAGGGAAATTCTTGAGGCTTACAGTATCCTCTTTGAGGGTGCTGGAGTCTCCTAGATCTCCCTGAAGCCTCTTTTGGTCCTGGAAGGTTCTGGTGTCACCTGGAGGTCCTGGAACTCCTGACTTCTTTGGGCCTCCGGTTCTTTTTGGCTTCTCCTTGTCTTGTGCTTGTGGAACGCTGAGGCCGGGCCTTGTGTTATTTCCAAACTACTAACTGGCTCTTGTACATTCAGAGCTTCTGTGTACTAACTTTTCCTCTTCCTCCTCTTCCTCGTTCAGCAGGCCTCTTTCAGCTTGGGCCTGGCATTCCTCAGCTGATCCAGCTCACTAATAGTCGGCTAATATCTCCTTCAGGTTCTTTATCTGTGTGCAGGAAGACACTGAGTCCATTAAAGATTGATCAGTAACACATTCTTCATTATTGGTAGCATACTCTTCATCACACCAAGCTGCTGCAGAGATTCAGGTTAAAGTTAGGTATGAGAGAGTGAATTTGAAGCAGCTGAAGCTGTAATTATCATCATCACGTCAAAACACCAGAAACACTTTGGGCCGTGTTCAGAGTCGGCGACTCAAGGGGGATAACAAGATAAATCAGCCGTGGCAAAGTTCCACGTATTCTGACTTTCACAGTTTGTGGAACATTTAGATGATTAAAATCAGATTATTAAAATCACCTTATTAAAATTATATGGCTAAAATCAGATGATTAAAATCAGATGGTTAAAATCCACTTATTACAGTCAGATTATTAAATCAGATGATTAAAATTAGATGATTAAAGTCTGGATTTAATTCAGATGATTAAAATGTGCTAAAAAATGATCTTATTAACATCAAATGATTAAAGTCAGATTATTACAAATCAGTTAATTAAAATCATCTTATTTCACTCAGATTATTAAAGTTAGATGATAAAAATCAGCCTCTGAGTTCCGGATCGTCTAGTTTTCAGTTTTCTGGGAATGGTTTTCCTGTCTTCACTGATACTCCCTGATGTGACAATTAGAATCAAAATGGAATGAAACCTCGTAATAAACATCAGTGTGTAATGTAATAAAATTTGTTTTCATGAAAATACTAAGTTAGTTTGAGTTCTCTGTATATTAATTATGCTAGCTATTACATGAATATTTTGTGTAAACAGATAGAAACTTAATGAATTGAATGAACTGATGAACTTAATGAAGAATTAATGTTAGTTATTACATTAATTAATGTTAATGTTAGTTATTACATTAATTCTTTGTGTGAACACATAGAAATAGACAGACATCATGTGTTCGTCCTCTGGAAATATTCCAGATTGTCATGGATGATTTGATGCTCTGTGAATTTCCTGAACTTTACAATGTGCTAATCATTAGTTTGCTGTTTCCCCTTCACAAAATAAGGAAAAATCTTAAGGAAATCT
Organism: Lucifuga dentata; assembly: GCA_014773175.1. Classification (NCBI taxonomy): domain Eukaryota; kingdom Metazoa; phylum Chordata; class Actinopteri; order Ophidiiformes; family Bythitidae; genus Lucifuga; species Lucifuga dentata. The sequence continues at coordinate 24,895 of VXCM01005323.1, forward strand.
TTGAGATCAGGTATTAATTAACTAATATGATGTAAATGTCACTTCTTTTGTGTGTGCACGTCTCCGCTGATTGTCATGGAGACAGCATCTACTTATGATCTCTGTAAGCGAGCAGGACATGCGTGTCTTGGCCCTGAACACGGCCCTTTGAGACTTTCTGGTTTCCAGGGTTAGGGTTAGCGTTAATGACCTCAAAGATCAAAACCTGAATCCTGAGCCTGTGATGAAGATGTGTGACCCAATGTTTACTGTTTCTATGGTGCTGTCATACTGAGCATGTTGTGTGTGTTCCTGTGTGTTTGGCGTGTCAGGGGTCCCAGTGTGAAGCGAGCTCCAGGTATGGAACGTTCTCAGAGCAGTACCTGGGAGAGCTCTGACGAAACTAGGAACAAACTGGTCAAAGCTGCTTCCACCTCCAAACTGCTGGCAAAGGTGGTGAAGAACGCTGAGAAGTATGCTCACACACACACACACACACACGCTCAAACATACTCAGATAAACACATACACAAACACACACTCAAACACAGACATCAGGGTTGGATTGGTCATTGGGAGAGGCGGGATTTTTGCCGGTGGGCTGGCTGGTGGCCTTTGAACTGTTTAATATACACTACAGGCCAGAAGTTTGAGGCCACCCCCAGATTAAAAAAAAAAAAAAAAAANAAAAAAAAAAAAAAAAATCAGCAATACGCTGTTTGTTTTCCAATTAATAACACAGAAAATGACAAAAATACATAAAATAAATGTAACTAATTAGTTTTCAAGAATTAGTCATGTCAAAGCACTTTGAGTCATTTCAGGCTCAGCCTGAAATGACTTCCTGAAACTTCCTAAAACTTCCTGAACTCTCTGAAATGACACTTTTCCCTTGTATTGCCTTTTTGCCTCCGTAACCATCTTCCTCAGGCTGGAAGAGACCGCCTTGTAGCCGCTTATGTCGCCCAATGTAAGCTCCTCGATATAAGTGGTGGTCCGTGCCTTGAGAGCGGAGTGCACAGTCCTGTCTATCCACGGCTTTTAGGTGGGGAAAGTCCGGACTGATGTTGTGGGAACGATGGTATCCGTTAGCATAGCAATGAAGCTCACCGCTACTTCTGCAAACTCAACGTTGTTTATGGAAAGCAAACGGAACATATCCCAGTTGACGTCATCGAGTGCGTTCTGTAGCGTAGCCTCTGATTGGGCCGTCCAGCGCTTGACCTCTCTTGTCACCAGAGCTTCCTGTAGAAGTCTTTGTTTATATTCCAATAGGAGGAAAATGGCTGCATGGTCCGATTTCCCAAAAGCCGGTAGGGAGATAGCTTTGTATCCCTCCTTGAAGCTGTAACTTAAGGGGGCGGGGGGGGGGGGGGGGGNACTGTGTAGCACGTTAATCCCAAAATGATGTGGGAGAAGGCAGACAGCAGCTATTGGCTATTGAATAGAATGTTAAAACACATCAGCAGGAAGTTGGAACACAACTTGAGTGCTGCACTAATACAGACTGATGCCTTCATTACAAATCATTTCTGTAGCCAGAATGTGCTGTTTTGACTAATTCTTGAAAAGTAATTAGTTACATTTATTTTATATATTTTTGTCATTTCCTGTGCAAATAGTGTATTGATGATTTTTTTTAAAAATTCTGGGGATGGTCTCAAACACCTGGCATGTAGTATAGATATTAAAATTAACTTAAACAAAGCAAACATAATGTTTTTCTATCACAATTTTCTTGGTGCTTAGACAAAAAATGAATTCTAAAAAGAGAAAGGGTGATGTGGAGAAACAACGGACAGTTCCACACTTATTCACCCCCGCCATCATTGGAATTTTCATCTGGCCACCCTATACATAACCCCATCCCCCTGCTAGTCAAGTTAAATTCCTGGTAAAAATTAGGATCCCAATTAGACCCTGCACACCTGCTTGGGTGTAGGGTTACCCTAACCCTAACCCTAAGCCCCAAAGCCGTATATCTTCACTTTTAGGAGTTGAGGGTTTTTTTCCTGGACGTTGGTGGTTTGAGTGATGTGTTGCTGCAGCAGGGGAGGGGTGCAGTAAGGAGGAATGTTCTGGTGCTCTAATTTTGATGTTCAGATTTATGGTGCNTTTTTTTTTTTTTTTTTTTTACATTTTTATGGTTAGGGTTACTCACACACTTAAATGTCCAAAATAACACAAACTTTTGAAATCTGTTTTAAAAAGATCATTTTTTTTCGTGTGCATAACATGCGACTCTGACTGTGCACATATTAATCCAGCATTTCTCCTCATGTTGCCTGTTGGTGAAGTTCCAGTACAACCACCAGAGGGCAGCACTCATCAAACCAGCAGGCTGCAAAATTTCTCTGTTTTTCCTCTTTTAAATTATCATGTGTCAGATTCTAGAACGCTGTTTCACATGTTAATAAGAAAAAATAGTAATCAATTCAAAATTAAAACTCCTAATCAAATTTTTATTTGGTAATTAAAAAAAAAAATTTGGTTAAAACTTTAATTTGAAAATTTAAAAATATCATTTGCTTTTTTTTTAAATTTGGTTTAAAAAGTTGATTTGATAAAAACAGTTTAATGTGGTAATATATTTTAATTTTGTTTTAAAAAAACCTAATTTGGGAAAAATTTAATTTAGTAAAAAAAACTCTTAAGTTAAATTTTTTTTAATTTGGCTGAAAAAAAATGTATTTGCTCATAATAGGTAGACTGACACACATAAACAGGAATTCCTACAATGAAGCTTATTCAGTGTTTTTGTTTTCTCTTTCAGGCATAAAGATCCGGTGGTCAGTCAAGGTAAATCTGATATCTTCATCATTAATGTGCCATAGTCATTTTCATCATGTGCTGACCAACAGGATCATCTGACCCACAACCATCATCACCTACGCCTCCTGAGGTCCACTTCCTATTTTAGGAGAGAAATGGGAGCGAGACGTCACTTTACAGGGGAACGTTAATGAACGTTTTAGAATCACCTGGTAGACAAAATAAATAAATCTTCAGGTGGCGTTGCAGCTCCTCCTCTTGCTGACCCCTTTTTCACCTGGGCCCGGTTGTTCAAAAGTAATCTGATCGTATTTCAGCTTATCCGATAGGATCAAATCTTGAAAATGGGTTGTTAAAGAAAAAAAGGATTCTGAAATCGGATCATATCACGTAATCCAATCTTGCTTTTGATCTGGATCAAAGCTTCAGGATGCACTGTTCAAAATTTTCTGAGTAGGATTGGGAACCTTTGATCCAAAAAAATCAGGATTATCCCGATCCCAGCAGAGGGCTGGATTCAAAGTGGATTCAGAGTGGATTTCAGGAACAAAATGTTTAAAACTTTAAAATTGGTCAAATACTACATTTGTATCATGCAGTATATATACATTTATTTATATTTTGTACTTGATTTGTTTAACGTTACAGTGATAAAGTAGATAAAGTAGACATTAGGCTACAAAGCCTTTCAGTACAGTAAAGTAAAAANAAAAAAAAAAAAAAAAAGATTTTTGTCCCCATAAAATAATCCACCAAACAGCTGCCAATATGAACAAAAATAATATATTAAATTTTAACTGTCAATGTATATTGATTAAAATGAGAAAGCTGGACTCTCCACAAATGAAGACAAACTCTGAACGTTCTATATTCTTTAACTGTTGGACGTTTAGCCTTTTATGATTTAAAACACGTGTTCTAAATATCCACAATATATTTGCGAATAATGTATAATTGTTTTTATTTATTTGTTGTGGGTTAGATGATGGTCTGGCTGTTTAAAAGAAATAGGAAATGGAAAGGGATGTTATCAGGAAAATCCTGGTAGCAGCAGTTTGACAGGTGAGGATGCAAGCTCAGGTGAGCTGTTATAACCAAAGTGAATCGACCCGCGAAGCATGTGATTGGTCAGTTTAATCCTAAACGTTTCCTATTGGATAAAATCCTTGTCAATCAACTCACAGCTTGNGATTGGTCAGTTTAATCCTAAACGTTTCCTATTGGATAAAATCCTTGTCAATCAACTCACAGCTTGTAAAAAAAAAAAAACGTTGGCTACTTTTACTATATGTTCTAAAATGAAATGGAAATGGAATTATGGAGAGGAAAACTTATCATGGAATCTATTTTAGGACTTTTATCTTCAGTGTTGGTAAGAATGCTAATTTATTCATATTTCAGCGTGTTTTGGTCAGCTGAATGTCATGGTTTAATGTGAGTAGCATCATGGAAGTGTTATTGGCATGTATCAGGTTTTCATTATTTTGTCTTGTTGCCATGCTAGCTGCTAGCTTGCTAGCTCACCGTGCTAGATTTTTTTCTTTTTAGTGGTGAAAGAAAATGTTCAAAATTAGTAAAAAATGTTTTTAAATGGCTGCTGTTTGGAATAGTTTTGTTTATTGATCACATCGTTCCATATAAAAACGTTGTGGTTGCGGCGTCATTAGCGGGTCTGATAGGAGGAATGAGAAAAAAGCCATACAAGTCTTGTTTAAGAAATAATAAATGCATAAATAATGAATAAATATATAAATGAACAAAGCAGATATTTTAGGTTTCCTGAAGGGGTCCTCTATTGGCCTCAGGGGCTGCGACATGGCGGTTTTGTTGGGTCATTTGTTCTGGTCCTTGTCGGTGTCTCATCATTGTTCAGTGATCTTGTCTTTGTCTCAAACCAGCTAAAATTTCCACCAGAGAGAAAAACAGCCAAGCTGGTAAGTCTTAATGAGCCGGCAGAACAAGGCTAATGAGCTAATATGAGGCTAACAGGCTAACAGCAGCTGAATGAGGTGTTTAGTTTCTGCTTTCCTATCAACCTTCTCTTTTCTCTGTCTGTTTTGCATCAAGTTTACCTTGATTTCCTATTTCTTTCCTTACTTGCTTTTTGTGAATGGATTCTGAAAAAACAAACAAACTTCAGGTGGTATTGCAGCTCCTCCTCTTGCTGACCCTTTTTTTAAAAAGAAAAAGTCAAATAGGGAGTTCGCCAAGAATTCTGGAAACCAGTCTGATTGGAAAAAGTAGCCACTTGTGATGTTAAAATGAAACCTTAACAGGCCAAATCTAAAACACTTATTGAATCTGCTTTGACTTGCTATGTTCTTTCTCTTTTGGCATGACATGAATGTTTTGTCACCTGACTCTTGATCTGTCTGTGTGATGTTTGAGGTATTTTAAGTTACGGTGGCTCTGAGGTTAAAACAAATGAACAAAACAGAAAATTTTGACTTTTACAAACTGGAAAAGGTATTGACATACTGTACTGTGACAATCTGAATTCTGATTGGCTGAGGCCACCGTAGTCCCTGTGTGGGCTGTCTTGTTCACGCTCGCCCTAAGACCACTTTGCATTTTATTTATTTATTTTTTTGGATGCCATGTTGTTCTTCTGACAGCCTCTCTGTGGTATTTCAGAGGGAAATCACATCAAGATGTTCATGCGTGGTCGACCGATCACCATGTTCATTCCTTCAGATGTGGAGAATTACGAGGATGTCCGGACAGAACTTCCCTCAGAGAAACTCAAGCTGGAGTGGGTGTATCCTTCACTTTGCAAAGAGGGGAGCTGTGAACACCCATAGGAGCTTACCTGCTACCATGATTTCATGTTTTTCCATTGTACCCTATTTCCAGATCACCCCTGATCCAGCAGATCCCCAGTAGATTTTTGGTTAGTCTTTAAATTCTCAGTAGACCATCAGTAGATCCTCAGTACATCAATAGATCTTTTATTGTTACTTTTTATTGTTTATTTCCAACAGATGCTCAGTAGATCCTCTTAAGATCAGTTTCTCATTTCACGATTTTAGTCCCTCAGACTTTCTGTAAGTAGATCCTCAGTGATTCCTCAGTAGCCTTTCTGAGAAGCTTCATAAAAGACATTTCATCAATCATCCAAAAAGCTGATCTTAACTTGTGTGGGGAAAGGTAGCAGCATTTTTCCATGTGGCAGACACATGGACATGGACACATGTCCCCTGTCGCTGGGGACAGCTCAACTCACTGTGGGAACAGAGTTCTCTCTGGACTCAGCATGTCCAGCACTTGGGTGGGTGGTTTGGGGAAAAGTTGGCTCAGGTTAGTCTTTCAGATGAACAGAAAAATGACTTCAGACCAGTGATCATCAGTTTATCATGTCTCCAGTAGATTCTCAGTTGAAGTAGATGCATTAGTTGAATCTTAAATAGATCTTCAGAAAATTTTAACTAGATTTTTAGTACATGATCTTCAAGTTCCTCCATAGATCGTTAGCTGCTCGTAATTAGATCTTCATTATGTCTCCATGTAATCTTTAATTGATCCTTCTTTTCTTAACCCCTTCTACTCGAGCAATCTAGTACTAGGATTCCAATGCAAGTTTCACAAAAAAGTCTTCCAAAATGTGAACATTTGTTATACTGACATAAATAAACTACTGTTATGTATGTAAGACCTTTCTGAATCATTCAGCTACCAGCAGATGGCGATCGAGCCTTGAGAATGGATATACAGACCCTCCTGGAAGGTGGCTTACACAATTCAGATTACCTGGAAGTAATTGTGAAAGACAGACACAGTTCATTAGCAGAATCAGCTGATGCTGCAATGCTGGTCACATGGGCAGAAAGTCTGGTTGTCCTGATGTCCGTCAGCTGTGATGCTGCGCTCTGACTGCTGATTTGCACAGCTCCTGCATTTAGCTTCACTAGCTAGCATCAGTACAGTTAGCATTAGCTTCAAAGCTGTGGGACAGTACATGGGACTTTGGTCTTCATGTTTGGGGAGGGTCATTTTTGCTTTTTGGGGCTGGAATGTCTAAACTAAATGTTTGATCAATACTTTTTTTTCTAGGTTTTGAAGATGGTGTGAAGTAAAAATATGACAACAGGCATCAGTATACAGCCATGTTTTCATTATGATAAGGAGAAATCAGTGATCAGATAAATTTCTCTTGTTTTCCCTTCAGACCTCCGTCGGGCTTAAATGATTAATCTAAAATAAATTTTAAGTAATCTTAAAAAATCTTAAGTAGATATTCCATGGCCCCTCAGTAGATCCTCAGTTGGTCATTTCTTAACCACCATTAGCTATGGTTACCGTGGAAGAGACTGCCGTGCTAACATCTACCTCCTTCCCACCGGAGAGATTGTTTACTTCATTGCCTCTGTCGTCATCCTGTTTAATTACGAGGAACAAACCCAGCGCCATTACCTCGGACATACCGACTGTGTCAAATGGTGAGACTTTTGTTTCTTTAGTTTGTCAAACAGTTTGATAAACAGGAAGTGAATTATGCATCTTCTTTTGGCTGGTAGCCTGATGGTGACCTGGTGGTATCAAACATCAGCAAATGCACATTTGCAAACACATATGTGTTTTCACCAGACAATGTCAGGTGACAAACTGCTTTTGGTTTGTGCTGGTTGCTGTTTAATGGCTAAGACTGTCTTCTTCTTCTTTTTCCCCTCTTCTGTCTCTCTCCAACAGCCTTGCCATCCATCCTGATAAAATCCGTATTGCGACTGGACAAACTGCAGGAGTGGACAAAGATGGGCGGGTGAGAATATTATTATATTTTAGTGTCACTGTCATAATTTCAGTACTTCTACATGGGAATGTTGTAGAAAAAAGAATCAGGTGGAGAGTTTGGGAGGCATTAAATGGGAAGTGTTTTACGGGGAAGTTTCAGCTGGGGAGCTATCATAGGCAGATGGGGAGGTGTAGTATTGCTGCCTGTCTCTCTGCCCGTCTCTCAGACAGGAAGTCTATAACCTGTCTGTCCTCCTCCAGGCTCTGCAGCCTCATGTTCGTATCTGGGACAGCGTCAGTCTTTCCACCCTGCAAGTCATTGGTTTGGGAACATTTGAACGGGGAATCGGCTCCCTGGCTTTCTCCAAAGCTGTGAGTTTTGCTGTGGTTATTATGGGAACTTTGGTTTAATAATAAATAATTGTCTGTAATAAATAACTGTACTGTGCTGTAAATAACTGCCTACAAGCTGTTCTGATGTACGCAAGAATCCATCATGATGAAATTTTCCTTTCATAAAAGAAAAACGGAAGATCAACTTTTTCTCTGGTCATTTTCCCTGAGTGTCATCATTTATTTGACAGTATGATGTCAGTTTTTAAACATACCACCTTAACAACTCTCAGATCATTAAATAATCCTAACCCTTTAAAGTGATGAAATGCTAATCAAGGGGAGGTGAATCAGACAACCAGAAGTCCCATGTACTGTCCTACAGCATTGAAGCTAATGCTAACTGTGCTGATGCCAGTTAGCAAAGCTAAAGGGGCAGATTCATAAAAAAATTGGCGCTGTGGGTGTAGTATTGACCTGAACGTGTGCCGTGATAACTGAAGCTCATTCATAAAACTTGTCCTAGGATAATCATTGCACCGCTGTCACCTGAAGCAGCGTTGCTGTGAGGTGTGACAGGTAAAAGCCGATGAAGATCAGTGTGTTAATGAGCTGCTGCATGTTTACCAGCCACCATTTATCCTGATTCATCTGGTTTAAACACACATTCTGCTTTAGATCCTCGTTTAAAAGGCTGATGCTAAAATAACAGGAGAACGTGCGTTTTCTGTAGTGTGGAATCGTGCTGAAAGTATCAAAACTTACCATTTAAAAAGTCACAGATTAGCTGAGTGAGTTTATCGATCAAAGTTACTGATCACTAACACGTGAGGCAAATATATATATAGATATATATCTATATATATATCAGTGGTGTGCCGTCAGGGCCAGCAAGGCCTTCTCTGCTGGCCTAGAGATTGTCAGAATCATCAANCAGTGGTGTGCCGTCAGGGCCAGCAAGGCCTTCTCTGCTGGCCTAGAGATTGTCAGAATCATCAAACCCTAACCCTGTCCACTAACCCTAACTCTAATTATGTTTTTATAATTTAATAAATATTTTATTAATGCTATATGTATTTTACAAAGTTTGTTCCCATCAGTTTTGTTATTAACATCATTTNTATTTTATTAATGCTATATGTATTTTACAAAGTTTGTTCCCATCAGTTTTGTTATTAACATCATTTAATTTCATCGCTACTCTCTCGCTCCGTTTCGCTGCTTCCAGTGCAGCTCATATAAATTAGAGCTTTTATCCAATCAGATTTTCCCCCCTGTGCTGTCTCCGGGTAAAAAAAATCTAGCCCGAGGCCTTCAGAATCTCCAGTGAATCCCCTCTGCTGTTCAAGCTAATGGGACGATGTTGTAGTTGTCATATTCTTTAACCAATCAGATTTTGAGTTTGGCGTGTTCTTTGTCACGTCAGGACCTTCTAGCTGGCCTTGGCCTATGTCATCAGAGTTAGCATTATGCTAACAGCTAAACAGCCTGCCAGAGATTCATCAGAAGAAGAAGAGAGCCAGTTAGCTTAGCTGACTCAAGTAAACCTAGCTAGTACGTAACGGAGCATTAATGTTTATTTAAACTTTCTTTCTTGACGTTTAGATTTTTAGATGTAGTGATTTAGATTTTTTGTTTAGATTTATATTTAGCCCTGTTGTTTTTTAACGCACAATGGCTGAAGGAGGAGAAGAAATGGATTTACAACGCTTTGTTTCACATTTTGGAACTGAAACACACCGATAATGTACAGCCGTGTGGTTAAACTCTTTCTAAAGACAGAAAGGAGGATGGACTTTGTCTTCAGATGATGAGCAGCTTTGGTAAGTCTGATGGATTTTTATGTAGCTGGAATCTGTGGAGAAGCCTGTTGAATCTGATTGTGTTATTTGTGTTTTACAGCATTTTTGCTTACTTGCTGGTCGTATGAGTAAATGTGATGGTTGTTGTGAGTTTGTTCTTGTTTCTTTGGTAATGACACTGATTTAGGCTATGCCATGTTTATATGTGATGCAGCATCCTGTCATAATGCGTAATAATGCTACATCCTGTTCATGTCTCTGCTGTTAGTGTGTTGTAACTGACATAGGTGTTGAGCCTCGTGTCAAATCACTTTATTCCACTAGATAAAGTTTACTGTCACTGTGAATATGGGCTGGTTATGTCTAATAACAGCAGCGTAGTGTCATGCTGAGGTTATTAGAAGACGGTTTAATTGCAGGAGGATAGCTCTGAAGGCGTAAGTATAAAATACACGGCCCGCCACTGATGTATATATATGGCTGTCACTCGCAGTGACCGTGGTGACAGCGGTCTCCATGTTTATGGCTTTGTTTCACGTTGAGCTGGTCGTGCCTTCTGGCTGGAGGGATGACAGCTGGAGAGTTTTGTAAGCGGTTCGGTTCCAAACATGGCTGCTGTCCTCTGGTGGCAGCAGCAGGTTACACTAATAGTTTCCTGGGCCAGTAAAAGACAAACACCAAACCCGCCTTTATATGAGACCGGCTTTTACNACTAATAGTTTCCTGGGCCAGTAAAAGACAAACACCAAACCCGCCTTTATATGAGACCGGCTTTTACTTCATCCTGCTGACTCCGCCCCCTAGCTATTATTAGATCTTCTTCTTTTCCTTTTGGCTTTCCCTTCAGGGGTCACCACAGCAAATCATCTGCCTCCATCTA
>VXCM01005324.1:1408-16058 GCA_014773175.1 Lucifuga dentata
ATTTTAATAGCAGAATGAACTGAAACCAATGGAGGTCTGGAAGGTAGGAAAAACATTTTTAATTCATCGTTCCAGTAGTATGATTTGGGAAATGATTGTCAGTAATGTTAGGTGTATGAAAATTCAATATATTAGGCTCAAACATGCAAAATGTCCGGTATGGTCCTTTAAGAGATTCCAGGCATTCCAAAAGTAAAGCATAAGAGCTACGTGTGCAGGCTCGCTGCCGTGCACGTGATTCATCACCTCTAATATGCAGCTGTGTGCTACTTTAACATGTAATAATCTGTAAGTCATATACACAAAGAAAAGCTTGGTTAGTACGTGCTCTGTGTGTGTGAACCCAAGTGCTAAAGTGTAGTACTTGTGTTTAGGTGTCACCAAATAAGTGCAAAGAAATGTGTGAAATTAGTGTGAGGTGTTCACCACGCTCACGTACAGTTACACATCTGGACAAAACACACAAAGTGCGTGTTTTGTTATTGTTTACTTTATTTAAATGTCCTTTAATCACTATGTTAGTTTTTACTTTTAATCCCTTTTACACATGCACTTTATCACAAGCAGCACTGAAATTCAGTGTTACAACAGCTACTGTGTGTTACTAATAGTGATTTGCGCACACACACACACACACACACACACAGCTGATATGGTATCAGTATGCCACAGCGTCGCCTCCACTCCACTCATCCTCACGGCCTCATGCAGGTCAGGGCCTGGCTGGTTAAACGCCATCATCCCACCTTCATTTCTCCTCTCCTCCTTTCTCCTCCTCCCATCTCTCCCTCCTTTTGCTGCTCCTCCCGATAATCCGTTAAAGTTCCATCTTTGTAATCAGCCCATTGATCTGTGTGTCTGTGTGTTCACAAACAGAGAGGGAGTGGATGTGCAGATGGCGTTTCTGTGTGTGTGTGTGTGTGTGTGTCAGTAGTTGGTCTGATGTGGCGATGAGAGGTGACCACGCCCTGCTGGAAGTCTGTCTCAGATACACAAGCGTGAACATGAGTGCCACTGGGTATTCATACAGTGAAACTAATTCTCTCTTGTGTGTGTGTGTGTGTGTGTCCAGCTGTGCCCGCGAACATCTCTGAGCTGAAAAACCTGGAGGTTCTCAACATGTTTAACAACCAGATTGAAGAACTTCCTACTCAGATCAGCAGCCTTCAGAAACTCAAACACCTCAACCTCGGGTATGTCTCACTCTGTGTGTGTGTGTGTGTGTGTGTGTGTGATGTGAGATGTGAGTGCGACAGTGTATGTGAGAGAGAGTGCTGCCTGAAGTCTGTCTGCTCTAATATCCTCCTGTTTCATCCATTATAACACACATACACATGCACACGCACACAGAGGCCACAGAATTGTCATTAATGTGGTCATGTGATCTGCTCTGTGCTGATTGGCTGCGGGCAGTAGCTAATAGTTGGATTCTTGACTGACATTTGATGAACTGGATTTGGGATCATACATGTGCACATTGAACCGTGAACCTCTGAGGTTGACTTTTACTTCCCCCCCCNACACACACACACACACACACACACATCACAATAACAAGAACCTTTAGAACAACTAAAGTCACCGACTGAGGACCCGATTCAGAATGAAAAACACGCCTCACATGGTGAAACACGTTTCCCGTGTCGATGCTGTCAGACATGTTTGGTGTGTCATTACAGGTGAACATATATCAGCTGACTTGTTCCATGAAGTAAATGGATCTCACAGCATGTTCTGAAAGGTAACGTTGTAAAAGCAGGTGGCGCATGGAGTGTGTTGATGTGTGTGTTTGTGTTTGTGTGTGGGCAGGATGAACCGTCTGAGTGGCTTGCCGAGAGGATTCGGTTCTTTACCATCCCTGGAGGTGCTGGACCTCACATACAACAACCTAAACCACAACTCCCTGCCCGGAAACTTCTTCTACCTCAGTGAGTACACATGCACACGCACACATGCGCACACACACTCACACAGACACACTCACACAGACACACACTGAGCAGTTGATTTTTGAATCTCTTTAATATCAAACATGATCTCACTTTGATCATGTCAGCTTCATCAACCACACCTGTAACTTTAAAGGACCATACTGGCGATTTTGCAATATATACAACCCGCATGTTACGTTACTGACAGCCATTTCCCAAAACGTATTACTGGAGCGGGAAATATTAGATTTTTTTTTTTCCCTACCTTCCAGACTGTCATTGGTTTCAGTTCATTCCAGTACGCTATGAAACATGCTGAGATAAATAATCCAGTACAGCAAACACGTCTATTAATTTTTTTTGTCAAAGTAACTTTATTTAACCGATTTAACACAAAGCTGACGGAAGATGACGTACGTCTCTGATTGGGAAAATGACTTTCCCTTCTACCTTCAGACATAAGTGTTAGCAGGTGAAACATTAATTTTTAAGGTAGGTGTATCACCTGAACATTTGATTTTGAAATATTAGGGGATTTGGCAAAATAACAGAAAAACTAAAATATGGTTTTATGTTTTGTAAATTGGTTATCATTAACTTAACGTGTATTTATTGTGTATTGCGGCTTTCATTGTGTATGCAGTGTTTCCCATAGGTTGAAAATGTACTTGTGGCGGTGGGCAGGCAGACCGCGTATCAAAGATATCTCCCCCCCCATGGACATGATCCTATTCTATTCCCCCCCCTCCCATCCAAAATTGATAACTTTGCAATAGAAGTTTCCAACAAAAGTTGAACATGGCTGTTTGGCTTAAAAGTAAGAAAAAGCAAAAAATACGATCTAGTTGAAAATGGCCGCTGCCAGGCTGTGTACTACTGTTTGCTGGGCAACCACAATAACACAATGAGCACTTTTTCATTCAATCTCAGCGGGGTTTTAAAGGAAAACTAAAGAAACTAATTAACTATAACACAGCAGAGGGAAACTTTGGTGAGAAGCATGGAGGTTACATATATTTATTAGAAATAATGACCTGGCTGGAATGAAAGCCTGGTTGTCTGTCTGCAGTTCAGGTAAAAAAAAAAAAAGGCCCGCCACTATTTGAGCATTTATGGCGTTTATAAAGAAGGAGATAGATGCTGGTCTACAGGGATTTTGCTGTAAAATGGATTAACGGTGACAAAACCTAATCATGGGATCTTTTTTTAGGATATTTTTACCTTCAGATTTTATCGTACGATCTACCTGGGCAGGTCTTCATCTACCTGGGCGGGCTGCCCAAGTAGAGCCTATGCATAGAAAACACTGTGAACCTGTTGAATTTTAACTTCATACAGTGCTGGGTTCTGGGGATGTTGGTGCCACAGACAGACATTTCTGTCTTTATAGTCAGATGCTGATTAGTGTGCATTGAAATGAAACATACATGTTGCGGTTCAGCTTCTTGCTGTCTGTGCTTGTGTCGGTGTGTGTGACAGCAGTATTGCAGTTACATTTTTTTTAAAGTCTGGGTCGTCTTGAGATACCTGGGCAGGTCTTCATTTACATTGGCAAGCTGCTCAAATAAAGCCTAGGGAAACACTGATATGAGTATTTATTGGGCTTAAACATGCAAAATCACCAGTATGGTCCTTTAATTCCATTAGCTTCACTGATTCTACTGTGTGGGAGCAAACGTCAGAGCATGCAAAGTGAGTGGAATTTAGTCTCTGAGTGTCTCCACATTTCATGCTGGGCTGTGTTTGTGGGGATCAGCGAGGGGATAGGGGTCAGAGGTCAGAGTGGAGGAAGCTGCTGTTACATGAAACACATACAGTATAAGACACATTTTCCATGGGGATAAAATAACAACACAAAGACTTTAGCACGCTGAAGACATGTTGCTGTCTGGTCCTTCAGATGAGCTGCAGTAAATCTTCGTTAGCAACGTGTCGGCGCCGGATTGTGTCCAGGTCGTGACACATTATTTATCAGGCGTGATGGCTGTTATTGATAAGGTTCTAGTTGCTCTATCTCACACGCCGACTAATGTGCACACGCATGTTTTGCAGCCACACTTCGTGCTCTCTATCTGAGCGACAACGACTTCGAGATGCTGCCGGCGGACATCGGGAAGCTGACCAAGCTGCAAATCGTAAGTTCACCTCAACACGGTCTTCCTGTCTGTCCCTCACGTCTGTCCATCTCTTATGGACCTGCTTTGGATATGCCCACTGTCACGTTCCACAGGATGACCGCAGGAAGTTGACGGTGTTCGGCCGTGTGAGGACAAGGTGTGCATGGGGGGAAATACACGGACGTGTCACAACAGTGCACCACAGTTTGAATTAGCATGTTAGCTTTAACGTTCCTCAGCCATCAGACACGTTAAGGTCACATGGTCTATATTACCATCACAGGAGGAGCGTCCCAGAAGACCCAACATGTCTCCTCCATCCTCCTCTTCTTCTCCATCATCCTGTCCTCCACTCCCCATTTTCCTCTCCTCCATCCTCTTCTTCTCATCATCCTGTTTTCCATCCCCCATTTTCTTCTCTTCCATCCTCCTCTCCTCCATCCTCTTCTTCTCCATCATCCTGTCCTCCATCCCTCCATCATCCTGTCACCATCCTCCTCTCCTCCATCATCCTGTCTTCTATACTTCATTCTCCTCTCCTCCAACCTCCTCTTCTCCATCCTTTTCTCCATCATCCTGTCCTCCACTCCCCAGCCTCCTCTACTCCATTCTCTTCTTCTCATTCGTCCTGTCTCCCATCCCTCATTTTCCTCTCCTCCGTCCTTCTCTCCTCCATCCTCTTCTTCTCCATCATCCTCTCCTCCATCCTCCTCTCCTCCATCATCCTGGCTTCCATCCATCATTTTCCTCTCCTCCATCCTCTTCTTCTCCATCATCCTGCCTTCCATCCTGCCATTATCCTCTCCTTGATTCTCCTCTCTTCCATCCTCCTCCTCTCCATCTTCCTCCCCGGAAACTGAAATCATCTCCATGTTGCTCTGCAGTCTGTCAGTGTGTGTTTCTCCGGAATGTTCTGTGTTAACCGTGTGTGTGTGTGTGTGTGTTTGTTCTGTTTGATCAGCTCAGTCTGAGGGACAACGACCTGGTCTCTCTGCCCAAAGAGATCGGAGAGCTCGGCCAGCTCAAAGAGCTCCACATTCAGGGGAACAGGCTGACCGTGCTGCCCCCGGAACTCGGTATACACACACACACACACTGGGGTTTGTTGCTGTCTTGTTGGTCTTGTTCTTACTTCTTTACAGTCACATCCACACAGCTGTTGACTTTGGTCACATGATCACACATTTGAAAGCATGAAAAGCATTTTATCTGATGTCTTCTACCTGTCCATTACTGAGTTTGTGACTGTGTGTGTTGGCAGTATCACGCTTATCTCAGCAGGTGACAAGAGAGATCAGGTATAATTCATAAAGCACAGCGGCAGATTTAGTGTGTCAAAAAAGGCAAATATTGTCACGCAACATGTTCCCTAATTCATAAAGGTATTTTAGTGTTTGCCTTGAAAGAGATGTTGCTATGGTTACATGTTGGGGAAGCGATTCATAAAACACACTGCCACAAAAAAATAAAGTCCTGTTTCAGCCTGATGGTAAATTCATTAGTACGAGTTAGTGTGATGATTTAAACTGTAATTGGCTCACATGTGTTAGTGATCAATACATTTAATAGAAAAATCCACTCAGCAGATCAGTTATTTCAATAGAAAATTTTGATCTGATCTCACACATTCTAGTGGCACTGATCCTTTTCATCAAGTCTCTTTTGCTGCACTATCTCTCCGTCACATGACACGCACCTTATATTATGTCAATCTCTTAAAGGACCATACCACCCATTTTGCATGTTTGAGCCTAATATATTCAATTTTCATACATGTACAATTACTGACAATCGTTTCCCAAAGCATACTACTGGAACAGTGAATTAAAAATGTTTTTCCTACCTTCCAGACCGCCATTGGTTTCAGTTCATTCTGGTATGCTATTAAAATCAACTTGTTGATACTTGAAACATTCTTGGGATAGGTAATCCATCATCTTGAATAAGAAGCATATTCAGGTTTTTTTTTTTTTTTAGAAGTTTTGTAATTTTAGTGTTTAAGTGCAATAAAAAGCGTGGAGTGAATGTATGTCTCCAAAAAAGTCCCAAAAGAAGACCTGCGTTTATCAAAAAAATTTAAAGGACCGTGACTTCATAAGGCTGCGTAACTATTAGCAGGAGAAATATTGATTTTTAAGGTGGGTGTATCACATGAATATTTGATTTTGAAAGATTAAGAGATTTTGAAAAATATCAGGAAAACTGAAATACAGTTTTATCCTTTGGGAAATGATTGTCAGTAATGTAACATGTATGAAAATTGAATATATTAGGCTCAAATATGCAAAATGGGTGGTATGATCCTTTAACCTAAAAAAAGGGAGGAGTTATGAATGATCATCAATTATCATGACGCTTATTTAGCGTGACGCTGTGTAGTTACAATGCTTTTTTTAAATGAATTACCCCCACAGTTATTAGTATTTTAGTATTATAAAGGAAAGCCCTTCATGCTAATCATTCGGTGTGTGTGTGTCTGCAGGTAATCTCGACCTGACAGGTCCTAAGCAGGTCTTTAAAGCGGAGAATAACCCCTGGGTGACGCCCATCGCCGACCAGTTCCAGCTGGGCGTGTCCCACGTTTTTGAATATGTCCGTTCAGAAACATACAAGTAGTAAGTATGAACTCTAATATGCCGTCCTCTGGTAACATTTTTACCCCCATTATCTGGTTTATAAGCTTTCTTTAAGCTTCATTATGCACTTCTTACGCTTTTCTGCCATCACATGTTTTGATTAAAGGAGCATACCAGTGGTTTTGCACGTTTGAGTCCAATAAATACAATTACTGCCAACCATTTTCTAGAATGTACTACTGAACTGGCAAATATTAGAATTGTTTTCCTTCCTTCCAGACCACCTTTGGTTTCAGTTCATTCAGTACGCTATTAAAATCAACTTGTAGAAGTTTGAAACATGCTTGAGATGAATAATGCATCACAGCGAACTAAAAGTCTTTAGTATTTTTTGTTGAAGTTACTTAATCAATCCAACAAGCTCCTCCTCTCATATACACCTGATCTCCCTCAGCACTGCTGCAAACACAATCACACATGCACTTACTGACTTCACTATGCTCACGGGGAAACACGAACCTCAGTAATCACAGCAAATAAATCATCATGCAAACATGTTAAGGTCAATTTATACTTAAAAATGATGCACGGACTCCACCAGTGGATGCCCATATGGTTCTGTTTATACTAATTTTGGCGTCTGCTTGCAGGACATGTTCCACACGTGCAGTAGCAGTAGCATAGCGTAGCAGAGGAGGTACGCGGATGTCTGCACAGAGGCTTATGTGCTTATAATGATGAAGATTCTCAGTCATCCAGGCAGGTAGATATACTGTATGAAAACTGAGTCAAGTCAACTGGATTCAAGTTTTTAATTCTGAAACGTTTCACCATCCATCCAAATGGCTTCATCAGTCAGAAATGAATGTGTTCATTCATTTCTGACTGATGAAGGAGGTTAAACCTCCAGTAACTATGCTGTCAAAAAAAAAAAAAAAATTACTGTAGTTACTGGAGGTTTGACATCCTTCTATGTATTCATTCCTGACTGATGAATGGTGAAACATTCCAGAATTTAAACCTTGAATCCAATTGACTTGACTCAGTTTTCATACAGTACATGTGCTTGTAAGTTCATTTCCAGGCTGTAAATGCTCCGTGTTGTTATATTTCGCATGTTAATAATATTTTTCGAATGCCTGACCCTTTAATGGAGCCTTCCACATCAAGGACGGGAGTTTCGCTTGACAAAATTGCGGCATTAATTTTTTCTGATCAAGTTCGTTTTTTCCAACATTTCACGTGAATACAAACGCACTGAATCAATCAATGCGTCGTTTGTTGGTAACATCAAACTCAAAACATGAAACATGGTGGATCGTCTGATTGTTTATGTCATAGAACTCTGACTGTGTGATAAAACAGACACAAACTGTAAAGACAACGAGTATAAGACAGCGTAGCTTCATTATGACAGCGGCCTTAATGAATATATACCTACAGTACTTATCCTGAAGAATGACCAGAAGCTTTAATTCCTGGTATCAAACAGGCTCCGCCTCCTTCATATTCAGAGTCCCCCCGCCACTGCACTTTTGTAAGTTAACAGGTCCTCATTGTTTGTTGCTGACTCAGTTTTTTCGTTGTGCGTTTTTTTTTGGCGTGAACCCTTACAAATATCTGCAAAAATTGCATATTTACAGTGACAGATTTGCATCTTTCCTGTCATTTATTTGCATCGCTCTTGATGTGTACTGGCCTTAACACGCATGTCCTCTCCTTCATACAGCGACCAAAGAGTCGCGTATATCTGGCGAGCGACAGAATCCTCTTGTAGGTCATCAACGCATAACAACACAAGCAGCATTATTTTATTGTTACGCTAAACAAAAAACAGAATCTATCAATAATTATCCAAACTGTTCTGCTTAGATTTGCTAAAACGTTATCGACAGCCGCAATGAGAAACAGTTAGCTCCGATTATGCACATAATCAATTAGCATTAGCTTGAAGGTGAGACAGGAAGCTGACGGTGCTGACGCGTCCTCGCTAACAGACAGCTGCCTTCATATGAACACGATTCCAGAATATTCCCCTCAAGAATGCACAATCAATCTGAAAAAGCTCAAGTCATTCACCAGATCCAAAGTGGACCAGCTGGGAATTTCCGGCGTGTGTCAGAATGAAACGGTCGGAGCCGATGGCGTTGATCAGTCATCTGTCCGTCTTCTCAGCAGCTGTCAGGCTGGATGATGGAGAACTCAGCTGCTCCACCTCACCACAAATCAACAAAACCGCTGAATCATCAATCAACCTACAGTAGCTGCTTCATTAGCACACTTCATTTATGTCTCTTCCTGTCCTCACTTAAGTCTCTTCCTGTCTTCATTCATGTCTCTTATTGTCTCCCTTTATGTCTCTTATTGTCCTCATTTATGTCTCTTTCTGTCTTCATTAATGTCTTTCTGTACTTATTTGTCTCTTATTGTGTCCATTAATGTCTCTTACTACCTTCATTTATGTCTCTTTCTGTCCTCATTTGTCTCTTATTGTCTCTGTTTATGTCTCTTACTGACTTTATTTATATCTCTTATTGTCTCATTTGTCTCTTGTCTTCATTTATGTCTCATTATCTTCATTTATGTCTCTTACTGTCTTCATTTATGTCTCTTATTGTCCTCATTTATGTCTCTTGTCTCCATTTATGTCTCATCTTCATGTCTCTTTTTGTCCTCATGTCTCTTCTTGTCTCCATCTATGTATCTTATTGTCCTATTTTATCTCTTCTTGTCCTCATTTATGTCTCTTCTTGTCCTATTTTATCTCTTCTTGTTTCCATTTATATCTCTTGCTGTCTTCATTAATTTCTCTTACTAGACGTCCTCTGAGATCCTCCAGGCTGTTTACTAATAGGATCCTCCAGTTAGGGACAAACTGGAGGATCCTATTGGATCAGCATTGATTATATTTGAGGTTGTAAATGATGAAGAATGAAAATAAACCTTTGAGTTTATTATGCTGTGTATTTAAGACAGACTTTACCAGGCTTTAGTGAGAGTGAGGAAGAGGTGCGTGAGTGTGCGCACACACACACAGCAGTCTGGAGACAAGTGTTAATGGTTTCATCACCAAAGAGCTTCACAGCTTCATTCACACCTGACTAAATGTCCTTCACCTGCTGACTCCGTCAACACACACACAGTCTGATAATTTAGTAGAGTGAGTGTGGATTGTAAAATAATATACTGTAGGAATGGAGAAAGCCTCGCTGTTCATTAAGATGCTTTTATTCTTAATATTTCTTAGTTTCTAGTTTCTGTCTTTATTTTCACTGCAGTTTGTTCCGTTTCACATCCCGGTTGCTTCTCCATTTTCTTTTCTCTTGTATGTTGTCAGGTTTGTTTCTTATCGCTCCGTTAACTGTCTTCACCTCTTGCCCTCTCTCTCTCTCTCTCTCTCTCTCTCTCTCTCTCTCTCNCTCTCTCTCTCTCTCTCTTTCTCTCTCTCTCTCTCTCCTTTAATCTGCTGGAGGCTAAATGAGGCTACAGTTCAGGAATCTTTGTTCATTATTTTATCTTCAGACCTTGTAGTGTTTGCCCTGATAACATGTGTCTGGGTCATGTGGGTAAAGTTTAACATGATCATCTGCAGAAGCAGAACTTGTTACGCTGAGCTGGCGTTTGTTCTAAGTGTGTGTGTGTGTGTTCAGCCAAGCCATGGAAGGTGAAGGTTCTTCCCACCAATGACTGCAGCTGATTGTTTAATGAATGCTAATTGTTAGTGTGTTAATTCCAAAATGACATATTAGCTTTGATAATTAGTTACCTGTTTATTGGGTGGGAGGAGTAACATGAGATTAGCTGGTCATGAAGTTTTGATCAGCATCGTATGTAAGAATCATGCTTCATCAGTTTACGTCACAGTCTTTCTCATAAAAACTGTTTTTAATGTTCTTTATTTATCAGGTTCAGGATGGACAGCTTTGAGATTCTGTAAGGTCATGATGTGAGTGTGCTCACAGAGCTCCATGCATGTCGTTGACTGAGCTACAGCTGAGTAAGAGGCAACAGAGTACATGTTTAGGTTATCAAAGGTTTTTAACATGTAGTCTGTAAGAAGCAGGGAGGATGGTGGGATCGTGCACTAAGGGGGATTTGCTCCTGTTCAGCCAGGAGGGTTTGTTTGTTTGGAGGATTGTTAGACAGCCAGAGTCGTTGTGGCTAGCTAAAACGGTTAGCTCTCAGCTGAGTCCAGGGCTGGATTGACAGTGCGTATTTTCATTGAGTGATCACAGAGGAGAAGTGGGTGGAGTTAGACTGTGGTGGCTCTAACAGGAGCCTGTTATCACACACTAACACATAAACACATCAATATGTCTGATATATATATATATATATATATATATACTGTATTTATATATATATGTATAGTATGTCCTCCATTTTTGTTTACAGAGAGCANATATATACTGTATTTATATATATATGTATAGTATGTCCTCCATTTTTGTTTACAGAGAGCAGTCATTGTATTGATTGCTCACATCATGACGTAGGAGTCGGAATGGCAAGGAAATTCCGACCTGTGTATTTAGATCACAGTTGCAATGGCAGATATCCGATACACATCTGATTTATTTCCACATGTGCAAGTGGCCCAAAATGGATCTGAAAAAAAAAAGGGGGGGGGTTAATAAGGCTATGTACTCACACAAAAACTCGCAAACTTGCAAGTTTTTAAACTGGCAAATTTGCAAGTTTTTAAACTCGCAAATTTGTAAGCTTAAAAACTAAAAAAATGACAATTATTTTTAATGATGAATAATCATTTTTTAAATTTTTTTAAATAATAAATTTTTTTTAATAATGAAAGGGAAAATAATGAGAACGGGAATTGGATCGCCTCATGTTGTGACTATACCTGTAGTACATGGTTTATTAAATTATACCTTTCCATCAGATTTAGCAATAAAGAAATACTTGTGCTTTTAGCACAAAATCANTATTAAATTATACCTTTCCATCAGATTTAGCAATAAAGAAATACTTGTGCTTTTAGCACAAAATCAATGAATTATCATAAGCATATGGACTTTTAAAACTGGCAAATTTTTGAGCTTTAAAACAAAAAAAAAAGATCAGAGCTGACTAAAAACATCAGAGTTGAGCTTTAAGGCCTGTAATGTTGCCATGAAGACATAAGCCCAAATCTCAATACGAGAGTTTGGGTAATATCTGATTCTTACAGGAAGCATCTAGTTTCAATGAATCAACCAAAACTAATACACTCAGTAAATTTATACACTGGCTGTACTGTGATTAAACCAAGTAGCACGTAGTAGGACATAGGACATGGACGGAATTAATAGGATTCTGTGGTTCGTTTAATATACGTAATGTTTAAGGAGAGAACGTTTAAATGACTGAATAAATCCATTTAATAATCTAGGTCTGTTCCTCAGCTTACTCTGATTTGTGCTGATTTCATTCTAATTGTGGTGTTTACATGATGTGTGGAAAAAAAATCAATCTAAAGGAACAGACTCGAGGATCGGGTCACATCAGATGACCTTTAAACGAGGAAAACCATCTGTGATTGGTGGATGATTGATCAGCACATCTGTAATTACTCCTCGCACTCTCCGTGTAAACTGATATGAGATCTGACCTCACACATCTGCCTCAGTAATGGTGTTATGCCTCCGTGTTGGTGTGTGTTTGTGCGTCTGTGTGGTTCATGCGTGGATGATGTACACAAACAGGAAGTCGACAGAGTTCATGATGAGGTCAGAGAGCTTCGCCGCCAAAACCCTACTTGTTATGAGTCTTAATTAGTGCTATTTTCCCTCTTCCTCTTAACTTTTCTTCCCTTTCCTCTCTCTCTCCTCATCTCCCCCACTCCTCCTCCTCCTCCTCCTCCTCCTCCTCTTCCTCTTCTTCTTCCTAATGTTTTTTTTTTTACTTGTAGAAGAAGCTGTGAAATTGCTGGCAGCTCTGGTGGAAAAAGAGCTAGCTGGGAGAGGAAGGTCTCTCTCAGAAAAATGGCCTTTGGCCTCCTTGCACATTTATCACATACACACACACACACACATTCTTATGTTTAACTTTTAGCGCACACACACACGACACAGAAAGCAAATAGCAGCCCTCTCGCTGTGCTTTGCTGTGATTAATTAAGCCGTGTGGAATAGCAGAGCTCCATAAAGACATCATCAGGAATCTGAATCCACTTTCTGTTATCTCTGCATTTAATTGGCCCTAACAGTTCATCACACACACACACACACACACACACAGAATACATGCATATATACACATTCAGAGGAAATGGAAAATCTTTGTGTTGATTTTTGGGCAAAGCTGTTGTCTGCAGTGCTTATATAAAAGCATAATGAAAGTGTTTTGTTTGTGTATGTGTGTGTGTGTGTGTGTGTGTGTGTGTGGCAGCCTCTGGGACTGAAAGCTTGCTCGCTCGTCACCATTTCATAGATTTTCAGCAAGAATAAGAGAGTAAAAAGCTGGTTGAGATCTGCACATGCTCAGTAGCACAGAGACCACAGATCAAATTCTCACACGCCGTTTTCACATTTTTACTTTGTTGCTTCATTAGACTAAAGCAGCAGGTTAAACTACAACACGACATGCAGCTCGTTAACATGTTACTAATAACATGTTAGCTGTTGATGCTAATGACCTGACAGAGACGTCTGTTTTAGACATTAGTTTAGCTAACTGGCCAATCATGCCTCAGATTGTTTTACTCAGAATCGTTACCAGTCTGAGCACGTTGACGTTGGATGATTGTGCTCCATCAAACAGGAAGTGATGTCAGACGACTTTGCTAAAAATGAGGCTGCCTGAATGTGTTTTATAAATCATAAACTATAAAAGCTCGGCTGTACACCAGCATACACAGTCAGTAATGCTTGTGTGTGGGTGAAATTTTATTTTCTTATTTTTGCACAAAGTCCTGTCAGATTATGTCAGGGCTTATGACATTTGTTTATTCCCTGTTAAATTGTGCGTTGGACTTCTACTCTTCCTCCTCCTTTCATCCCTTCTTCCATACCCTTTCCCACTTCCTCTAAGTCTTAACGGATCACATTAAGTGGCGACTTTTAGTGTTTGGACTTTTAAGGTGTTTTTGTTGTGCTATGTTTTGTGTCACATCTGTTTCTGAACAGAGTGATCACACTCAGGCGTGGACCAACGCAAACACATCAACAGGAAGTGGTTTTAATCTGGTTCCAAATGAGCTCTGGAGTTTTTTTTTTTTGTTTTTTTTTGTCGTCTGAACATGATCCACGACTTCTGAACCAACTGCAGATCATTCCATTGATCTAGAAGCAAAGACGCTCGGTGTATGCGTGTGTGTGTGTGTGTGGTTAACGTTTCATAAACTGCGGCTTTGATTAGCAAATTAAACTTGTGCTGTGAGAACTTAACATCATCGATCTTAGCTAACACATGTTCAGATTCAGGTGCTCAGGCTAGCGTGTGCTCGTATGTTGTCTGCATGTTGCTCCATTCTCCTGTTCAGCGTCTGAAGGGCAGCACTTCTTCACATCATGTGAAGCAGCATGTGGTTTTCCACACGTTGTCTTGAAGTCAGATTCAGCTTCANCTTCTTCACATCATGTGAAGCAGCATGTGGTTTTCCACACGTTGTCTTGAAGTCAGATTCAGCTTCAGCTGTCATAGTTTTCTTGGTGCATGGATAAAATGATGACTATGAATAGGAGAGTATCACATTTCTATCTTTGTTCCATGTTATTTGGTTTTCCTGGCATAGTAAAATTTTTCCTGTTTAGATTTTATTTCTCCCACCCCAGACATTTCTGACCAATGAGCAGTGAGAGTGTTCTCACATGACTAGTAGATATATTTTGGTTTGATTGGACGTTTTCCTGTATGAAACTGAACCAAACCAAAAGGTAAATGCAGCACTAGAATAATGTAGTCCCTGATTCAGACCAGAGCAAACAATCTACAGATCTGAAAACACTCTCGGTGGCTTTTTCCTTCAGAGCCCCCCCTTCAGATCCATCCCCCCCTGCAAGTTTGGTGCCTGTCCAACTGCAGAATG
>VXCM01005324.1:16108-36548 GCA_014773175.1 Lucifuga dentata
CCCCACCCCAGACCTCTAGATAATCAGAACCCCATACCTCCAAACCCCAGATCATCAGACCCCCAAACCTTTAAACCCCCAGACCATCAGATTACCAGATTTCCAAAACCCCCAGACCATTTGACCTCCAGACCCACAGACCATCAGACGCCCAGATCTCCAGACCTCGTCCTGGTCCACAGCCGTGTGTCAGTGCAGCAGCAGCAGAGTGTCAGTAATAAAGAGTCCATCATTAATGAAGCTGCATTATTCTGCACTCCTCCCATCGATTCACTTTTTCTTTTATGACACATTGAATGATGGCGCTCCTCCTCCTCCTCCTCCTCTCCTCCTCCTCCAGTCATCCATCAACGCTGGAAGCCACAATTATGCTAACAGTAGCCTTTTATGACAGCACGCTGGCCACTTATTGATTAGGTGAATAATTGTTCTTTTCTTTAGCGGAGCTCCAGTGATCATTCACTGTTTGCTCACAACTCAGACTTCACATTAACTTCATGTGACGTCGGTCAAAACGCCAACATATCTGCTCTAAACAAATTTAATAAATACATACAGCAAATGAATACACACCNCCCCCATTTAACAAGTTTGCCATTTTGTTAAGTTAAAGTCTAGAATTAAAATGCAACAAATCCATGTTTTTCCAGAGTAATCTGGATAGAATACTTAAGTTTCTAAATGGAAAAATTAGTTCTAAATAATTTCTTGCATTGATTAAAAATAAACACGTATTGTCTGTAATATTATCTTTTCTTGGCATTTCGTAGTATTGTCTCTTTTTTTGGTGTTTTTTGTGGTATCGTCATTTTTTTGGCGTTTGTAGTCTTGTCTTTTTTTGAGTGTTTTGTTGTAAACTTTTCTCTTTTTTGGCATTTTGTTGTAGTATTGTTCTCTGTCTTTGGCGTTTTATTGTAGTATTTACTCTTTTTTGGCGTTTGGTTGTAGTACTGTCTCTTTTGACATTTTGTTAAAGCATCATATTCTTTCTGTATTTTGTTGTGGTTTTGCAGTATGTTTTTGTGTCAGCTGTGTCTTTGTCAGAGGATCTGATTGGCTGTTTTAGCTCAGGCTTACTTTGCTTCAGTAGCTGACTGACAGAGTCCTGCTGACACTTTCTGATCTCTAAGAGCCTTCCACATTCTCTGATGGTCCCAGGAGCCGCCCAGCACCCACACCCACCCAGTCCCCCCACTCAGCCCGTCCAGCTCCGTCCTCTGGGACTCAGTGACAGGAAGCAGGGAGTTCATTTTGTTTAGCCATCTGTCTGTGTCTTGGTGCATTTATGTGAATGTTAACACTTTTGGTTGAACTCTAATTAAGGCGGTAAATCAATTTTTTTCAAACGTCATGTAAACACAATTATTAGATTAAAATCATCATAAATCAGAGTGATCTCATGCTGAGTAACAGAGGTAGATTATGTGATTGTAAATGGATTTATTCAGGCGTGTAAATGTTATAATCAGAGTAAGACGCATTTCCTCACCTGCTGGACATCATGTATGTTCAGAGAATCACAGAATCCTGTTACTCTGTCCATGAATTCATCACCTGAACACAGTACAAGAAATAATCAGAGGGAACGAGCATGTAAGCATTCTCTCTCTGTCTCTCTTTCATTCTGTCAGTATCTCTCACTCTTTCTATCTTTCTTCTCTCTTTCTCTCTCTCTCTCTCTCTCTCTCTCTCTCTTTCTGGTGATGGGGGCATGGGAGGAGGGGTTTTGTCCCAGCAGACACTGTTGATGTGTGTTTGAAGCACAGAAAAGACACACACTCAATCAGAAACTGACAGTTTCCCGCAGCGTGCACTTCTACACATCCTCCGTGCACGTGCATGTACACAGCACGCACGTGTGTGTGTGTGTGTGTGTGTGTGTGTGTGTGTGTTTCTGAAGTTCCCCTCCATCTTTATTATAGACAGGAAGCAGAAATGAGTCCAAACAGAGAAAGTGTACAGGTTCACACAGGAAGCAGCGCAGTGAGGGGTCAGGCTGGTCACATGACGTACAGTAACATGCTTAAAAACAAAGCTCACATGATAAAATCACTCTTCCTCATTTTTTTTCATAAAGTGAGGAAGAGTTGTTTTGTTTTTTTTTTTACAGTCAGCATCTAGTGGCTGTTCCAGGAACTGCAGCTGTAACTGATGTACTGAAACAGTGATGATGCATGAGGAATACTCTGTGTGTGTGCGCGTGTGTGTGTG
Source organism: Lucifuga dentata (assembly GCA_014773175.1). Lineage (NCBI taxonomy): Eukaryota > Metazoa > Chordata > Actinopteri > Ophidiiformes > Bythitidae > Lucifuga > Lucifuga dentata. Next base: position 18,320 of record VXCM01005324.1, read on the forward strand.
TACAGGTGAGTTCATGTCTTTAATGACTTTGCTTAATGAGCGTTTGAATGCTGCATCATCTCGTTATGATTTGTCATGTGATCTACGTGATCTTGTTGCTCTCTGAGTTTCACACTGAGCTACTGCACATGCATACATATACACACTGGCACTGGCACACAAACGTACATGCACACACACACACGCACCCACCGTGTGCGTGTGCAGATCACATGTGGACCCCGCCACGTCTCGCTCGGTGTNACACACACGCACCCACCGTGTGCGTGTGCAGATCACATGTGGACCCCGCCACGTCTCGCTCGGTGTCACTTTTTCTCCCCTGGGTGTCGATTGTCTGTAGCTCACACAGAAGAGAGCTCATTGGAGTGGAAAAGGCTTTTCTCTCTCTCTGTCCTCCTCTTCCTCTTCCTCCTCCTCCTCAGTACAGATAATAATCTTTTTGTTTTTTGTCACTTTGCAGCATTCGTGAACAGAAAACTAACGTGTTTTCAGCGGAACCTGCGTTCATCAACCATAAAGGGTTAAACAGTTTGTGTTCCTCAATGAACATTTGACATTTTTTATTCAGTGAAACTCCAACATGAATATCGATCAGTTGAAAACACTCTGATATCATCAAACACACACACATAGACACACAAACACATTTAACAGTTAATGCTGGATACTCACACTAACACAATCAATATTATTCCTCTCCTCTCCACTTCCTGTCTCTTGTCCCCTCCTCTCCTTGTCTCCTCTCCTCGTCTCCTCTCCTCTTCAGTCTCTATGGCAGACACATGCAGGCGAACCCGGAGCCTCCTAAGAAGAACAACGATAAGACGAAGAAGATCAGCCGCAAACCACTGGCGGCCAAGAACAAATGAGGAGGAAGAGGAGGAGTAACCAGCCACACTCACTGCATGTGCCTTTTTATTTTGATTTTATACTATGTGGAAATCTCTCCGTGTGTTTGTGTAACGCCACATGTTGGATGTTTATACGATTATTTTTACTTTGCTGTCGCTGCTTATTAACCATCATGAACAAACATGATGTTTGTAGAAAAGCATCATTTCACGTCACGTTTAAAACATTTACACACACAGTTAAACTTTTATTCACATGTTTTCTGAAATGTTCACTCTTCACATGTACGTGAATTATGAGGACTTGAGAAGCAACGATACCAAAGTGTGTTTCCTCAGACGGAACGTGAGCTCACCAGATCACTAGGAGACATGGTGAACTCTTTAAAGGAACATACTGGCAATTTTGACCCAATATACAGTGTTGTGAAAAAGTATTCGACCCCCTCCTGATTTCTTCTATTTGTGTGTGTATCTCATAATAAACTGTCAGATCTTCACACAATATCTAACATAAAACAAAGGCAACCTGGGCAAACACAAAATACAAGTTTTAAATGATAATTGTATTTATTGAAGCAAAAAGGTTATGTAATATTAGCTATGCCTGTGTGAAAAAGAGCTTAATATAGCTAGTTTTGCCACATTTAGCATCAACACTGAACCAAATGCTTCTGATAACAGGAGATTATCTCTGACATCGCTGTGGGGGAAGTTTGTTCCATTCTTCTTTGCAGAGCTGCTTTAGTGTTGCCATATTGGAGGGTTTTCCAGCTCAAACTCTTTTCAGGTCCCATCACAGCATCTCAATAGGCCACTCCAATACTGTAATTTTATTCCTTTTGAGACATTCAGAGGTCGACTTCCTCATGCTGTGGATCGTTGTCTTGCTGCAGAACCCAGATGTGCTGGAGCTTCAGCTCATAGACTGATGACCTGACGTTCTCCTTCAAATTCTAAAATAGTGAATTGATGATTTTTTTAAAAATCTGGGGGTGGTCTCAAACTTCTGGCCTGTAGTGTACATGCAGGCAAAATGTTGAATTTTAAGGTGGATGTATCACCTGAACATTTGATTTGAAAAAATAACAGGAAAACTAAAATACGGTTTTGTGTTTTGGAAATTTCAACATGACGTGTGCTGGTGGTATTTATTGGACTTAAACATGTAAAATTGACAGTATGGTCCTTTAATGTGGCATTTACCATGTAGCTCAAACCACATGGATCACTATTCATGCGTGCGTGATGTTTGGCAGCTCACCAAACTTTTAACCTAATGCAGCATGCACACGTCTGTGACGCATTTCATATCCTGAGTGTATTTACACACACACACATTCACAGACACACACTCCACTTCGTCAGTTCACTGATTCTGTTCAGATCAATGAAATTTATCATAAATTATAAATGTTAAAGTCCTTCGGTCAAACAGCTTTATTTTTTATGTGCAGGTTTATATGAACACTAAATTAGTGTTTATCTTGGATCATGTGACGTTTATCACCTCTAACACACAAACGTGCACAGTGAGCGAACCGAGCGCTCACGTCTGAGTTTAAGAAGACATTTAAGAGTTTAAATTAGAGAAAGACACATACATGCTTGTGTGTGTGCGTGTGTGTGTGTGTGTGTGTGTGAGAGAGAGAGAGAGAGAGAGAGAGAGAGANGTGTGTGTGTGTGTGTGTGTGTGAGAGAGAGAGAGAGAGAGAGAGAGAGAGACCAGTCTGAGGCTGGATTTAGCAGCTGTATGTCCTGTGTGAAGCCACTCTCTCTTTCACACACACACACACACACACTACATATTACTGTATACTTCGGTTTTGAAGTTGAATGTTTTCTGCATTGTTCTTAAATGTGCTGCTGTTCACGCGTTTGGCTGCAGCAGGAAGCTCCACCCACAGCTCCGCCCACTGCCACTCAGCAGCAGGAAGCCTTAATGATGCTTTACTTTGCAGTATTTATTCACTGAAGTTTAATTTTGGACAATGAGCATCACAGCATTTATAAAAATGTTCCAGAATAAATAAATGTGATCATTCAGGCTTTGAGGTTGTGACACAACAATAAACATTTCACTTTGCCGTTTTGCTTTGTGTTGCTCATTTCAGATTAATAAGTAATAATCAGTTCATCAGCTGATGTTAATTTCTCTTTATTTTTTTAATCAGTTTTTATTCTGAATATTAAAAAAATAATTTCAATCTTGATGTGCAGTTTATGAGGTTTGTTACTTATAGTGTGAATCTGTAGCAGATTTCCCAGCATGTACTTCCATTCCACCAGTTTACATACACTCACACACACATACATACATACATACAGATGCATACAGTACATACACATGCACAGACACATTCATACATATACATGCGCGCACACATGCACATAGATGCATACATGTATACAGTCATACATGTACACATACAAACATGCATATATACAGTACATACATGCACATATATACATACAAACATACTTGTACACATACATATACACATACATGCACTCATATACACATACAAACACAGATACATACATGCATACATACACAGATACAGTATGTGCACACTTAGACATACATACAGTACAGTACATACATACAAACATATCGTTGTCCACATCCATACATATACAGTACCTATGCACATACATACATACATACAGTTCATACATAAAAACATACACGCACATAAAAACACATATACACATGCACACATACACAGAAGAACAAGTTAGTAACGTTAAGTGTGAACTTCACGTGTGATTTCCACATGTACGAGCTGATATCAGCAGAGCATCAACGTGATGTGAAAGATGAATCATCTGTTACGTCTGAAATCATTTTAACAAATAAATTCAGTCACTTACAGCTTGATGTGACAATGGCTGCCTTCAGGGGGCGCTGCTCCATTTCCAAACCCTCAGTGCAGAGGGGAGGGGTCTGGGCATGCTCAGTGTGCGGCGTGCTGTGCTGCCAAAACACAGCCTTTGTTAGAATTTATTGAAACTTCCCACAAATGTATAAAGGCACATAAAATGGGATTTACGATGTCAATGCAATCAGCAGGGTGGGAGGAATGTTCTGGAAAGCTGCCGTGGTTAGAAGGCTTCCAAAGTTTCCCAAAAGAAAACATCATTGTACCTTTGGTTAAGAGTTCAATCCGTTTCAGAGGGAATCTGATGACAGCTGACTCCTCTTCTGCTGCGTTCAACAGCTCCAAACAAACACCACCATGCCAACGCATCATTATGCAAAGGTGGGTCAGCCGTGAGTGTCCACAAACGTCTCGGTGACCTTTTCCGCAACCATCGCCACCCATCAGCTCCACCCACAGCTCACTCCAAACTGTTTTTCTCTCACCCTCACTCCCTTTTCCTGTTTTGTTCTCACTTCATCTCAATTCATCTCACACCTTCCAAGGACACAATGAATCCCCGGCTACCCAAAGTCCATCGATTTTCACCAGGTGATTTATAGGTGGAGTGTGTGTTAGGGCAGGCTTGATTGTGTAAGAGGCCCGCACTGTGCCACTTTAATGAGGGTGGAGACGCGGGGCAGACAAACCGGCAACCCATCCAGCACAGGATGAGCCACTCACATTCAGTTGCTGCTTTTCTTAACACTCACACCTACAAAGACCTGAAAAGTGACTACACGAGACAGAGACACTGCAAACGCATCTGACCCTTGACCCCTGAACCTCATCCATTAAAGGCCTCCTCTGACCCAGCCCTTCCAGCATGAAAAAAAAAAGAAGCAACCTTTTGTAAGAATGCCCACATTGGATGGTGGAGGGTAAAGCCGCCGTCATAGAGGGGGGGGGGGGGAAGGAAAGGTTATTAACATGAATTTTCAGCCTAAGCTCACGGTCACACTAGGAATTAAATTTGCACAAAGCTTCGCGTGGCCTCATGAATATTCATGTCCTCGCAAATATTCACGTCCATGCTGGATGCTTGGTGACGTAGTGACTTCTTGGGTCCAATAACACACCAGCAGAGAAATGAGAACAGAGCTGCATGAGTTAATAACTGCGGTTACCATGGTGATATGCCACAGCTAGCTTGCCATCTAGCTAATTATGAGAAAGCTAGCTCATTACTAACCAGACAATAAACTGACATAAAGTCACATATTTTTACTATCCATTCAGAACGGACTGTAAACCATGCAGCATCTTTTTTGTGGAGCAGTTTAAATTCTGGCAGAGCAGGATCGTACAAAATCGGATGATGAGAAAAAGCTAATATGACGCTTCCTCCATTTTGGACTATGGAACATATTATATATGGAACATAGTTCCCTATGTTCTGTCAAAGGTCAGCAGTATCAAGGCGACTTGGGATTGGGAAGCCACGCAAATTTGTGTGTCAAAGTTCAAAAAAATGTAACTATGTGAAAGCACTGAACGGCTTTTTCGGCATGAACATGTCGCATGGATTTTTTATTTTGTACCGCCCGAATTAATTTTGCTGTCTTGTAAATTTAGTTCGCCACCACGAATGTGATTCGCGTAGTCATGCGAATCACATTGAAATGACTTGATTTTGCGACGAAATTTTGCTGTAAAAAGTGCTAGTATGATCGCCCGCTAACACCTCTTCAGACAGTTCAACATGTTCAGGATTTTGAATGATGATGTTGTGGTGACAGAAGAAGAGTTATCTTGTTCTTTTATGTTTCTTTATCATTCAGACCTGCGCTGAACACATCCAGTCATTTTAATCAGAGGCTCAGTCAGACTAAATCAGATCTAGATAATCAGAGTTATTTTACAACTTAATTGTTACTGTTGTTTGATCAAATTTATGACCGGCAGATAAGACTTCATGTACTGAGGAATCGTTGTGTCTCCTCCAGGAAGCTCCTCCATCATCAGAGCAGACACAAGAACGTCATTAAAGATGGTGGACCAGATGGGCTTCCAGGTCATGCAAGGATCAAGGAGCAAGGAACGATAAAACAAGAGCTTTGAAACCCACCTTCTCTCGTGCGAGGAAGGAGGAGGGAGGAAAGTAGTGGAGATATAGAAAATAGAAAATAGAATAATACGGCTGATCTGATTGGTCATACCTTTGCTGCTGCTGTTACAGAAAAAATGGTGATAATAAATTAAATTAATTAATTAATAAAACCACTGTTTTCTCTTTCTCTCATAAAGTCATTTCTCACAATGTCAAGATCACGTCACATCTTTGTTAGACATTTATCGGTGATGTATTGGTTATGTCTGAATAAATAACGCGGCTTCTCATTAGTTCATTTGCTAATAAATTAAAACCTGCACAAGAAGAAACTCTTTAAGGTGACTGTGTCATTTCTTACTAAATGAAGTTAGTTTGCACTTATTGTCTATATGTGTGCATGTGTGCGTGCGTGTGTGTGACAGTAATTTGTCATATTGAGTGAGCTGTCGATCCGTTGATCCTGTTACCTTCACAGCTCATTTTCAGGGACTCTGTAAGTGGACATGTGGAGGCCTAATGAATCCAGGCAACACGGGGTTAGTTTGATTTTAATGCCATCAATACACACACACACACACACACACACAGAGAAAGAGAGAGAGAGAGAGAGAGAGAGAGAGAGAGAGANACACACACACACACACACACACACAGAGAAAGAGAGAGAGAGAGAGAGAGAGAGAGAGAGAGAGAAGACAAATGGGTTTGTTTCCTTCAGAGTCTCAGCATGAATCAATTAACGACTAAAATGTCTGAACGTTAGTAACAAAATGTCGACTGAAGTCAGGTTCTTTAAAATGATGCGGCTTATTTATCACTCATTGAATTATCGATTGATTAATTTTGCCATTATAACTACATGCTTAGTACCTTTTTATATTTATTAGATTAATTTGTTTAATTTGCAATGGGTGCTGAACTTTAGAGCTTTTGTCTGTTTGTGCATTGTGTCTTATACCTACATCTAATTATGTTTACGTGTCTGTATATTTACAGCTTTTTATATTTCATCATATTTCTTTTTTTTATTTACAGTACAACTAATTACATTTATCTTTGTGTTTATATCTCATATTTACATATTTTTATGCTTACATCTCTTTATATTTACATAGTTTATATTCATATATATGTGTGTTTGTATATATATATGCAAAAATTTGGAATCACCTAGAAATTTTTATGGTTTGATAGAAATTGATACTGTTATTCACCAAAGTGTCATTATTGATTTAAATACATAGCTAAAACATTAATAATGTTAAAAACTTACATTTAAAACCAGAATTGAACTTTCAAATATAGTCAAAATAAAGGCATTTTCTCAAGAAACACATTAATTTATTGTTGTTTTCTGAAATGAAGCTTATTTAAAGCGTCAGATTGCCAAAAAAAAAAAAAAAAATNAAAAAAAAAAAAAAAAATTGAAGGTTTCCTACAAAGGTATCCAAACTGGATTTAACAGGACAAGAAAAGAAACTGCTCAAGAAGAAAAGTACATCGTAGTCTGTAGTTTGAGAAACATTTGTCTGCTTCCTCAAACAGTACACACCAAAAACCAGTTTCATCTGCAACAGTGAAAAGGTGACTCTGGTAATGGTGCTCTTAAAGGCCCAGTGTCAAAGAAAAAGCCAGAGCTGAAACTGACAAAAAGAAAAGAATAAAAAAAAAAAAAAAAAAANAAAAAAAAAAAAAAAAAAACACAGACAGTGGATAGTGGATAATTGGAAAAGAGAAGTGTGGACCAATGAGTCTAAGGGCGTTTTCACACCTAGTTCATTTTGAGCATTTCCCTCTCAAGTTCAGTTCATTTGAGCATATGTGAACACAGCAATAGAGCTCAGTCTACACCAGTAGCCGTCATTTTCCAATCAAACTGTGGAACGGATAGTTTGTGGTGAGAACGTAACAAACCACTAGTCCTGGACCAACTACAAGGCAATCTATTGATCTATTGATTGACTTAGTACCGGAGAGGGTTCATGTGGTGAATGCTTCACTCTACAACTCTGGTAAAGACTGTTTTACGTTAACGCCTGTCAAACATCCGTTACTTAAATCACGAACTGCGCCAGCGTAAAACTTTATGCAGACTTTACACAGGTAAACTACACCTTTGATTAGCCATAGCAATTGAAAAAGATGCTGTGAAATGGTCGTAACATATCAAATTTACTGCATGCGTCTTCCGATGAACATGTTGAAGTTAGCATTTGGTTGTTTGTGCTCAGTATAAACTCCATTCTCCTGTTCTGAAGGCATCACGTCTTCTTCTCATCATATGAATATACAGCAACAGGCAGTTTTCTACATGTTGTCTTTAAGTCAAATCCAGCTCCTGCTGTTATAGTTTTCTTGGTATATTAACCAAATTTGTCTACGACTAGGAAAATATCCAAATTCTGTCTGTCCCATGTTATTTAGTTTTCCTATACTTATGCTATACTTCTTTCTGTTTTTATTTTTTATTACCACTCCCAGACACTTTCTGACCAATGAGGAAAGCGAGTGTCGTCACGTGACGTTTGTTGCTGTATTTTGGTCCATTGAATTTTTTTTCCTGAACTGAAGCCGAACTAAACCAACCGACTAACACTTTAGTCCCTGACTGGGACAGAGCAAACAGACTGCAGGTCTGAGAACGCCTTAACTCTGTGAGACGTAGACAAAAAGGATGATGGAGAAGTTCTGGAAGAGCGACAGAGTGAGAATGCCAAAGATGTGGAAAACTGCTGCAAACAGAGGATTTGATGAATGTAAAGTCTGATGAATAGAATAAAAAATATGTTGTCAATTTACCGACTACAGTTTCTGATGAATAAAAGTATGAATTTCTATCATACAGCCTACATGAACATTTCTGGGTGATTCCAAACTTTTGAAGTAATCTTTTTTTTTTTTTTTTTTTTTTTTTAATTTTGCCCAAAAAGGCAAATGATCTTTTACTGTTTGTCATATCATCTCTTTGTCCATCTCTCTGTGCGCCCCCTCAGAACTCTCTCTCTCTCTCTCTCTCTCTCTCTCTCTCTCTCTCTCTCTCTCATATCGCGCAGATGGTGTGATCGTGGATCAGGGACTGGTTCAAACCTGTGGATCAGAGGATCGGGAGTGGCTCGTGGTTTGTGGAGTTACTGAACCAGGCGCTTTAGGAAAGCGGCGAGCAGTAAAACTCAGCAGAAGTGGAGAGGGCTGGTGGGGGAGGGGGAAGTTAATTAACATTACTAATTAAGGTGAAAGTGTAGCTCAGCTACATTTTTTTTCTTTAAAGGGTTTCATCTCCAGCCACCAAAATTTCACCCAAAAGCAGACAGGAGGATCGTCCTGCGCTGACGCGCCTGGTCGGCAGGAAGCGGTTAGTGGCAGCAGGGGTCCTGGGGGTCGTTATGGTTCTGGTTTTGGTCATCCTTATACCGGTTCTGGTCAACTCAGCGGGGACAGCGGCGCATTACGAGATGCTCGGTACCTGCAGGATGGTGTGCGACCCATATGGCACCAAATCTCCGACCAGCACTGCATCGGCGGACACGGTACGAGACACAAACCTAGTCCAGTCCTTACCCACTTTTATTCAGGGTCCGAAAGGGGAACCCGGTCGACAGGGGAAGGCGGGCCCAACGGGACCTCCCGGTGAGCCGGGACCGCCCGGTCCAGCGGGGCCACCCGGAGAGAAAGGAGAACCAGGCAGACCTGGTTTACCGGGTCCTCCAGGACCCAGTGCAGCTACCGGTGCTATTAGTGCGGCCACCTACAGCACCGTGCCAAAGATCGCCTTTTACGCGGGGCTGAAGAAGCAGCACGAGGGCTACGAGGTGCTTAAGTTCGATGACGTGGTGACCAACCTGGGAAACCACTACGATCCCACCACGGGGAAGTTCACCTGCTCCATCCCCGGGATTTACTTCTTCACTTACCACGTCCTGATGCGCGGAGGGGACGGAACCAGCATGTGGGCTGATCTGTGCAAAAACAACCAGGTAACACACACCGTGCAGGGCTCAACACTCCGTTATAACTTCAGGATGCCTGTCAGGATAACGCAGCCGGTTTCCCGGGTTATCAAGATAACCCACCCGGTTATTCCGGGTTATCAGGATAATCCACTCGGTTATAACCTACCCGGCTATCCTGAGAACAGGCTGGCGACGCGTGTGAAGCATATGAAGAAGCACTTTACGCGCGTTACGCTTCAGATATCACGATTATATGCAGATTGCCATAGGAATATTAATACATTATTAAGTCTGTGTTTTTACATCACCAACAGGCAGGACAATAAAAACAAACAACATGAAAAAAACAAGACCAGCGGTTATAAATATCACAATCTAACACACGAGAGAGAGAGAGAGAGAGAGAGAGAGAGANCAAGAGGTCATAGTTCATAAAGGGGTGTTGGGTTATTGGTGCAGTAGTTGTGATGTTGTGATGATGATGATGATAATGATGATGATGATGATGATGATGATGATGATAATGATGATGATAATGATGAAATAAGATGAGTAATGGCACCTCAGGCCCATTACTTATGATGTCACCACATGTTTCAAAGCTAAATCACTTTGATATTATGATCATAGTGAATCACTTTAAAAAAAATACAATAAAAACAGTCTTAAACTCAGACTAATAAAGTTAATTTAGCAGCATGTTCATCCAAAACCTGATATTTGTTTAATGTGTAAACAGTATTTCGCAGTTGATCAGTTGAGCTTTATATTTATTTAACAAGTAAAACGCAGACAGAACTTATAATTTTTACAAAAGTTGAAAGAACAGGAACATTCTGCTTAGGTTCATTGCTTCCTGAAAGCTCTCTAGAAGGTCTCTCTCTCTCTCTCTCTCTCTCTCTGTGCGTGTGTGTGTGCGTGTGTGTGTGTATATATATATATATATGCNCTCTCTCTCTCTCTCTCTGTGCGTGTGTGTGTGCGTGTGTGTGTGTATATATATATATATATGCAGTAAAGGAACTTTCACTAATGGTTCCACATTAGAAGAAGGTCTGTGTGTCAGGAAACCGTTCCATAAATATGCAAGGATGTTAAAAGACACTTTTACAACTTCAGCACATGCAGATTCCAGAGGAAAACGCCTGTCACAGAAGAAAAACGACTCTGGAACCCTGCAGGAATATTTTTAATAATGAAAATAATAATAATAATATTTAATAATAATAATAATAATAATAATAATAATAATAATAATAATAATAATAAACAGTAAAATTTTGCTTAGTAGTTACTATAGTGGGAAAAAATATCTCATAAAATGGAAATAAATAAATAATAATAATAATAATATTAATAATAATAATAAGTCGCAGAGAGCATGTGAGCTTCATGTTTGATTCATCATCTGTCCGGTCGTCTGCTTCTGCTGTCAGCAGCAGATTTAATCGGCGGGTTGAAACCGCTGTTACCGCGCCGCTCCACCGAGCGCGTCCCTGTCAGCTCCTAATGCCGCAGCAGATCTTAGCGAAGCCCGCAAAGCCCCCCGGATCAAACCACCAACCCCCAAACCATGACCAATGAAATGCTGAAAGAGCTCTCCTCAATTAGACCTGCAGGACAAACTGAAAATTGTTCTCTGTGTACGTGAAGACGCCTGGGATTTAAAATTAACCCAATAAAGAAAGAAAGAAAAAACCCTTCATCTCAACAAGCCATTTACTCTTATTTTAAATCCTAAAAAAACAAAACAAACAAACAAAGAAACCAAACAAAAAAAAAAAAAAANACCTCCCCCCCCAGCCCCACAGTCTGACCCAAAAAGAGGAAGGAGAAAAAAAATAATAATACTAAGAAATTATCAAATTGTTGAAAGTATTAAAGAAATATAACCTTCACATTTCTTTATATGGACTGTATCTACAGTCCATTAAAACACAGAATGGCTCTATATGTCAGAAAAGCCTGCCTCCTCTTGTACAACAGATCCTCTGAGAGTCAACTTAAAGGAGCATATCAGTGATTTTGCATGTTTGAGTCCAACAAATTCAACCTGCGTACATGTTCCACATTACCGCCAGCCATTTTTTTCTGTCTTCCAGAAAGCCATTGGTTTCAGTTAATTCAATATGCTATATATATAAAAAAAAAAAAAAAAAAAAAAAATCAACTTGTAGAGACTTGAAATGTGCTTCAGATAAGTAATCCATCAAAGTGAGCCACCCACCATTATTTTATTCCGTCAAAGTTACTTTGTTTAACCAATCCAAAGTGGAGCTGCACAGAATCCAATAGGAAATATAATCCCAGAAGAAGATGACTTTCACAAAAATTAAAGTGACTGCGCCTTCTACAGTTGTACATTAAGCATTAGTAGGGCGAAATGTTGAATTTTAAGGTGTATCACCTGACATTTTTTTTTTTTTGAACGATTAGGGGATTTGGCAAAATAACGTGAGCAAAAATACAGTTTTATGTTTTGTAAAATGTTAGCAGTAACATAACACGTATGTGGATAGCATTTATCAGGCTCAAACATGAAAAATCGTATTCAAGATCCTTCGAGATCTGAAGGTGAACATAAGATCTGCAGGTCTTAAGTTGAACTTAATTTTCTTAAATTGAAGGAAAAGAATTATGGAATGTGAGGGAGAATCAGGAGATGTTAGGAGAGAGTATCTGTCTTCTAGCAGGGAGCAACAGAAAAGCAGTAAGAGACAAAAGAGGAGCAGAGGGACAGGCTTCCAAATCTGACATCCTTAGGAGATTATCCCAACAATAGAAAACACAACTAGTGAAGCTTTGTACAGGTAACTGCCATTTATACAAGGTTCATAAGTCTACATAATTACATAAAATCTGTTTTATATGCTGTAATATTAAAGGACCATACCGGCGATTTTGCATGTATAAGCCCAAAGTATACAGTGTGATGCATACATATTGGAGGAATGTTATTTGCTAATTTTGTGATTTTTTTTTCTCCTTCTTCCTTATTGGTACATGTGACTTTACTGGCAATCAATTTTCAAAACATAAAACTGTATTTTAGTTTTCCTGTTATTTTTCTTTTCAAATCCCCTCATCTTTCAAAATCAAATGTTCAGGTGATACACACACCTTAAAATTTTATGTTTTGCCTCCTAATGCTTATGCATGATTTTAGAAGGCACAGTCATTTTAATATCTTTGTATCTCCTGGGACTACACTTCCTGGCGTAGACATACATTTTCTTCTGTGCAGCTCCATGTTGGAGCTGCATAGAAGAAAATAAAGTTACTTCAACAATAAAATTGGATGGTTTAACAGCTGTGCCTCATAGTGAGTTCAAACCCTGTGTGTGTGTGTGTGTTTGTGTGTGTGCCAGGTGCGTGCCAGTGCCATAGCCCAGGATGCAGACCAGAACTATGACTATGCCAGTAACAGTGCGGTGCTGCATCTGGAGCCCGGAGACGAGATCTACATCAAACTGGACGGAGGCAAAGCACACGGAGGAAACAACAACAAATACAGCACCTTCTCTGGATTCATCATCTACGCCGACTAGACGTCAGCGCACCTTCTCCACATTCGACATCTACACTGACTTTATCGCATCTTCTCTGGATTCATCATCTAAAACACACCTTTCCTGGGTTCATCATCTACTTCCAGTATCAACACACCTTCTCACATTTGTTATCTACTCTGACTACATATCATCGCACCTTCTCCAGATTCATCATCTACAACACCCCTTCTCTGGATTCATCACGTACGCCGACTAAATGTAAACACACCTTCATACACACACACACACACACTTTTCAGACTCATTCTTTCAAACATGTGGAACAACCATTTTTCCCCTCTTGACCAGAATAATGTTCTATTTTGACCTTCTCGTCACCTCATGGAAAGAGACTCTGGTTAAATGTCAGGACGGAGGCGGACCCTCACGCTGTGTTTGTGTTGATGATGAGGGGGCGTGGTTTGACTTGTTTTTCTTTTTGAAGCTGATTGGTGGAGAAGCTGCTGGTTAACAATCATTCAGCAAATCAGATGTTATATCATGTAAAAGCCTCATCACGTGGCGTCATCATGCCTGGGATGTTTGTGTGCAATAATTAGTATAAACTAAACTGGTGATGATGATGGTGATAATAATTAACTATTAACTATCATTTTTTTTAAATTTTTCTTCTGTATCATGTTGTGAAGGGAAATGTCACTGTGATACATTATCACAACAATCTCATTATAGTATTATAATCTGTCATAATGTAATAATTATAATCCCATCATATAATAATTATAACGTAATAAATCCAAACATAATCAATCATTTCTTACAATATATCCATCAGAACTCTTCATCCTTGTAACATGATAATATGAATGTGATGTAAGTTCACACACGTCTGATATAACGAGTCGGGTTCTAATCATGTGTTCATGCAGATATAAAATGCTTATACATTTTATTGGTGAAGTAGATATAAAGTTTAAAGTTTCAGATATTTTAAAATTATTTTCTGGAAATTTTTATTTTGTCGAGGAAATACTGCTTCAGAAATAATTGTTCCTGAAATGATCCGGAAGGTTCTTCCTGATGTGATCAAAGTGATTCAGCTAGTCAGGCTCTCTCCTTACCTGGATAACAGCTGTCAGTACAGGTAACATGAAGAGGTGTGGCTTGTGCTCATGAGCCAATCATATTCAGTATCAACAGCTGGATGTTATGCTGCGTTCGAGTTACCTCGGAAGTTGGATTTTTCCCAATCAGAAGTTCCAACTTCCGACCTCAAACTGTTCCAGCCAAATATAAAGAAAAAAGCATGGCTGAACACCAATAAATACTGTCAGATTAAATAAACTTAGTAATAAATGCTAACTAAAGTAAAGTTAGACTACAGGACTGTTTGGTTGTGTTGTTTTACAATGATATTAATCACAGTGGATATTAAACATTTATGCAGATAATATTCTGAAATTATTTACACTTATGTATTAATGACAAACTGTAGATAGTTAACTTGGCGATATATTTTGATCTTTTTATTTCAATGTCACGTAAGAAAAAATGCTTTATTCACCTGTTAGCTGGTCATTTCCATTCATAAAGCTCGCTTCCACGGCGCTGCCATGTTGAGTGATGTCATACTTGGTAAATCAGGGAAGATAATTTTGGTCCTAGTTTCTCAGTCAGAGCTCCGACTTCAAGCATTCCAACACATTTTTCCTAGTAGGCAGTTGGAAAAATCCAAGTTCCAAGGTCTGTCAACGCAACATTAGGCTAGGAATCCAGAATGGCAGATTTTTGTTGCAATTAATATTCAGCTCCAGGAGTCAGTCAGCTTCTTCACTTCTTACTGGTTTGTTTGTTTGTTTGTTTGTTTGTTTGTCAGCAGGACTACTCAAAAGGTTCTGAGACAATTTTGATAAAATTTGGTGAAAGGGTGTTCATGGCATAATACAATTTAAACATTCTTGTGACAAGTAAGGCAAAGTCCTATTATTATTATTATTATTATTATTATTATTATTATTATTATTATTATTATTATAGTCATTTCTTCTNTATTATTATTATTATTATTATTATTATTATTATTATTATTATTATTATTATTATAGTCATTTCTTCTTTGTGACAGCAGTGTTGTCTCACAGCAGGAAGGTTGTGGGTTTGAATTGGGTCAGACACAGAGAAAAATGTCTCTGATCTGGAACAAACTGCATCTTTTTTTAATGGATAAATGAGATTTCTCTCATTCAGGTTGGTGTTTTACTTTGGAATAAGCTGACAAAAATATGGAAAAACGTCCTATTTTACAGTGTTAAGGAATCTATCAAGAAATTCCTGGATCAGGGCACCAAAAATTGATTCTCTTGTTCCCTGAGCCACATCCCACCTTTCACCAGGTCTCATCAAACACCAAACAGCAGTAACATCAGCTCCTGTTTGCTCTGAAAAAAGGTGAAAGTTATTGTTTAAAAAAAATCTAAATGTGCAAATACAAATCCACAAAGCCCTTAAACACAAATTATTATTATTTTTTATCAAATTACAATTCTGAGCTACAGTTGTTAGTTCAGAGAATATATATTCACACACACACACACACACACACACACACACACACACTGCTCGTCTTTCTTCAGTGAAGTCNCACACACACACACACACACACACACACACACACACACTGCTCGTCTTTCTTCAGTGAAGTCAGATGTGATGAGGAAAGTCAGATGAAAGATCAGAGCTTCTGATTGGTGTAGAGGAACATACAAGAAGAATTTTTCTCATGTAGGAAGTTTTAACACGTTAACACGGTTTATGTGACTGTCACGCTCAGTTTTAATTGGAGAATTCTTAATGGAATTAAACGGATAAACGCTGAGGCTCTATGCATCGACTCTGAATGACGGCAGGCTTCATGTTCAAACTGTTTGGTACAATAATGTCATTTAGCTCTGACTGACAAGAGGCAACGGCTGAATTTCTCAATGTTGTTATTGTTAAATTATTTGATTATCAGGCATTAGAGAGTTTGTGGTGGGTGTGTGTGTGTGTGTGTGTGTGTATGTGTGAGACATCAGCTGTATTTAAGGTTTGGCTGATTTTTGGAGGAATGTGGAAGATTATTCCAGATTCTAGGCTTGTTAAGCTGCTCACACAGTTTAGACAATGATGTCTGTCAGTGGATTTCTTTGTCTGTTAAACTAATTTGGTGTCTAAAGTTGATGAGCTCAGTGTGTGCTGATTGGTTGAGCTCAGCGTGTGCTGATTGGTCAGTAAAAGCTGCAGTCAGACTGTGGGCGTTGCTCTGTGTGTGGATCAGTTTGTTACTGTTTGTTTCATGATTCACGTTATTTGGCCTCCATGTGTCTTTGGGATGTTTTCAGCTCATTTACTCTGGTCTCAATCAGGGACTGAATGGTTACAATGCTGCATTTACTGCTTAGTTTGGTTCAGTTACACACTAGACAAACCAAAATACATCACCGAAAGCCATGTGATGACACTCTCTCTGCTCATTGGTCAGAAACATCTGGGAGCAGCAGAAAGAAAATCAAAACAGGAAAAAGTTTACTATGCTGGTAAAACTAAATAACATGGAACAAAGATGGAACTGTGATACTTTCCTAGCCATAGTCATCATTTGGTTCATATATCAAGAAAACTATGACAGCAGAAGCTGAATTTGACTTCAAGACATGTGGAAAACCACGTTATGTATGTTGCTTCATTCTGCTGTTCAGATGCTGAAGAGCAGAATGGAGCAACATACTGAGAATATACAAGCACACGCTAACCTGAACACATGTTCGTCTGAACACGTGTTAGTTAAGATTTCACAGCATCCGTTTGTTAATCACACACATCTAGCCATCTCTGCTTCTACATCAATAGATTGATCTTTGGTTTGGAAGTTGTGAGGATCATGTTTGGACAGTAGATGAACTGCTGCGGAGTTTATTTGGAGTCAGACTGAGACCACCTTCTCAAAACGTCTTTGTGTGGTTGTTTTGGTCCATAATAGGGTGTGATTGCTGTGTTCAGACCTGCACAAATGAATTGAACCAAGGAGGAAATCAAACTACACTCTCGCATACAGAACAAAACAGCTGCTAAATCATATTATTGACATGTAGTTGCTAATTTATGTCGCCATGTGTACTAAAAATTAGTAACACACATTGTGCTGTAATGTGTGTTTTTTTCCTGCTGGGTGGGCTGATGGAAAGCCTCTAAATCAAACTACAAACACCAACACATTCTCACACTGACTGACTGTTTGGATCGTCGTCCTCTCTCAGGGTCAGATATGTTTATCTTCTTATTTACCGACAGAAAGTTTGTTATTTCTTTGTCACATGCACGTTTTGGATTATTATCATCAGCCAATCAGTATATATCAGAAATTCTAATATGCAATTGACGCAGACGCACCTGCTTCAACTAGAAGAAAATTCCCCTGGAGATTTTTTAGTAAGATTGAAAAACTTAAGATAAAAATTCTAAATTGAAAATAACCCAAAGTGACTTCTTAGATAGCAGAGATTTGTTGTAAAGATAAAACAGATCCACTGCAGTGGTGGGGCTTCATCAGGACTTCCTTAGCAACAGATACATGACATCATAACCACCTTAGTAACAGATACACAAAGTCACAACCACCTTAGTAACAGATGCATGAAGTCACAACCACCTTAGCAACAGATACATAATAATCCAACCATTTTAGCAAAAGATACATGAAATCTCAACCACCTTAGCAACAGATACATGAAATCACAGCCACCTTAGCTGTGACGGGTGGTGTTTGGACCCAAATGCAGCACACAGTACAACTCCGACAAGTAAAGATCTTTAATAGAGCTCTCAGTCCAACACTGAGGCAGGCAGAAAAACTGGCAGGACAAAGTGCCTACACTGACACAGTCAAACAAAGAGTCCAAAC
>VXCM01005325.1:5075-35163 GCA_014773175.1 Lucifuga dentata
GTTAGCTTCATGAATTTACTCAGAATAGAACAGGAAAACTTGAGTTAGCATTAGCAGCAGCAGCAGCTAGTTAAGACAGTTAGGTTAGCTTCATGAATTTACTCAGAATAGAACAGGAAATCTTGAGTTAGCATTAGCAGCAGCAGCTAAGTAAGTAGCTAACATTGCAGCTTACCACCACGTTTCCTCAAGTTCCATGTTGATTCTTAGAAGCTGAAATGTCACAGTTTTAGCATAATGCGTTATGTAGCTGAAAAGAAAACAGTTTGAATGTGTGGCCAGGGATGTGCCTCTTCTAAACCTCCTGCTTGTTGATTCCACCATGACTGTTCGCTCCAGGTGAAACCATGGAAATGGAGGGTGGGGGCGTGGCTACTTGAGAGCTGAAGCAGACAGTGTAGTGTCTGACAACGAGAGAAAAACTGAACATGACTGAATTCAAATGGTGAAATCAAAAGTAACACAAAGAGTGCAACCAAATGTAATGGAGTAAAAGTACATGTTTTTTCTTCATACATATACTCAAGTATGAGTTAAAAATATCCTGCAGTAAAACTACTCAGTAAAGTACAATTTTGTGAAAAAAGTTACTTCAGTAAATGTAACAGAATAAATGTTACTACACACCTCTGAATGTAATTTAGACAGTTTTTTGATCGATATATTTTGAGATTGTGTGACAGGGAAAATGTAGCTGTGAATTAAATGAAGGTGGAGTTTTGGATTTTTGGGACATCTAAAGGTGCATCTTTAGATATCCCAAAAATCCAAGTGAGTAAAAATCCATGTGAGGAACACGATGTTTACTCACAGGGCTGAAATGACTGAAGAACACCATGGTGAAGATTATTCTTTGTCCTCTGACAGGATTGGTTGATGAAGTATGGCTACCTCCCACCTCCTGACCCTTCCACGGGACAACTGCAGGCGTGGACCACTGTCACTAACGCTGTCAGGGCCATGCAGAGGTTTGCAGGCCTCAGAGACACTGGAGTTGTAGGTGAGAATTTCAGCAGAGCTGGGAACCATCTCAGGGTCTGCCGTCTAGTCTGGCTAATCCCTCCTCTGTCATGTGATGTGTGCAGATAAGGACACAATGGCATTGATGAACACTCCACGCTGCTCTCTGCCTGATCAGGAGAAAGCACCCAAATCACCAGCCAACCAAGAGGAGATAAATAGGAAGAGGAGGAGGAGGAAGAGGAAGGCCGCCTCTATGTGGACCCGCAAGAACATCAACTGGAGGTCGGCTAAAATTAATCTCTGATAATCTAAACCTGAGTCTGAAGTACATGTTTTGCATGGACAAAACACTGACATTTGAAAGCATTGAAGAATATTTCTAACATGCTATGTTATTTATATTATATAGAATATTTTTAATATGCTACGTAACAACTCACAACCCAACCCTTCATGAAATCTGTCTTTCTGTGTCTTTTCCTTAAATACAAACTCTTTCACACGTTTAGGTTGCATTCGTATCCCTCTTCCTCCCATCTCTCCCGGGAGATGGTTCGCTCACTGGTTTTCTATGCTTTAAGAGTGTGGGTGGAGCCAACTCCCCTGGAGTTCCATGAGGTTGGTGTTTTCCTGTCAAAGAGAAAAGACGAGGGTGAAGGTGATTTGTGTTCTATCAAGGGAACTAAATAATAATGGCTGCCTGATGGCTGGTCTGTAAAATCCTTATCATTATATTAAGATTTCATCACTAATGCTAAACCAACATACTTAAAGGACCATACTGTCCATTTTGCATGTTTGAGCCTAATATATTCAATTTTCATACATGTTATGTTACTGACAATCATTTCCTAAAGGATAAATCTGTATTTCAGCTTTCCTGATATTTTGCAAAATCTTTTAATCTTTCAAAATCAAATATTCAAGTGATACACCCACCTTAAAAATCCATGTTTCTCCTGCTAATAGTTACACAGCCTTATGAAGTCACGGTCCTTTAAAGTTTTCCATAAATGCAGGTCTTCTTTTGGGACTATATTCCCTGGTGGAGGTATACATTCACTACATGCTTTTTATTGAGCTTAAACACTAAAATTACATAAATTCTAAAAAAAAAAACCTGAATACACGTCTTGTTGGTGATGATGGATTACCTATCCCAAGAACGTTGTATCAACAAGTTGATTTTAATAGCAGAATGAACTGAAACCAATGGAGGTCTGGAAGGTAGGAAAAACATTTTTAATTCACCGTTCCAGTAGTATGCTTTGGGAAATGATTGTCAGTAATGTTACATGTATGAAAATTGCATATAGTAGGCTCAAACAGAAACAAAAGAAACAGAAACAAAATTAGGCTTTGGTCCTTTAACCATTATTGCTGCTTATAGCGTTTCCAGGAGAACACACGACCAAGCAATCAGGTTTCTTTTTCTTTTGAGGCAGAGATTAGTTGGAGATTAGTTGTTGGTTTAGCTGGGGGGTGTGCTGTGGTACTTGAGGACCAGGATTGAGAACCACTGGTCAAAGTTCAAGAATGATTTTAAATTGTAAATGTGAGTAAATAATGTTCAGCTCAGTTTTTTGCTTTGACTTCTTTTCTGCAACTTCCTGAAGTTTGAATGACATACTTTTACTTCCTAAAGACATACTTTTACAACTATTCTTAAAGGGGCATTCCACCAACTAGATACATCAAATTCAAGTTTTGGTCATGGGAAGCACTATTCAGGAAACAACTGCATAAGGGCTTTTGAGAAATTAGGCAGTGCTGTGTAATGTTAAGGAGACAACTTTTATACATAAAGGACACTTCCTGTTGGTGCTACAGATTGCAACTTTGAAAATTAAAGGCACTGCTAGATGTTTGGGGTGTTGAATTTGCTGGGAGAGGTTTTATTGGCTTTTTACAGCTTTCAGCACCAACATAAAGTAACAAAGTAACCCATGTGATGTTGTAAGGGTAATGTTCCCTTTGCCTCTACAGCATGTTTGTGGTGTTTCAGGTGTTTTCACATGCTGAATAGTGATCCACAATAACCTGAATTTGATGTGTAAAATCACTTTAACTGTCCACTTTTAAATGATTATTTTCCATTGCGAAGTTGCTCCAGGAAACACATTCCTGTTCTGTCGAAAGGTTGGAAGTTCAGAGGCAGCAGACCTCCTGGTGGAGTTCCTCCATGGTAACCATGGTGACGGTTATCCCTTTGATGGGGTGGGGGGTGCAGTTGGCCATGCTTTTTTCCCATCAGACCCCACCCGGGCTGGAGGAGTTCATCTGGACACAGAGGAGGAGTGGGCCTTCAGACAATCAGGTGAAAATGAATTAAAGATCATCTTTCATCAGACTGTGCTGTCTAAGATTTCAGACTTATCGTTGTCCAGCTCTGATGTGATGCACTGATATATATTCATTTATTCATTTCCAGTGGTTAAAAAAAAAAAAAAAANTAAAAAAAAAAAAAAAGAACAAGTAGATCTTTGTGAGGAAATAATTTAGGAACAGAATGCCTCATTTTCCTTCAAGCTAGAGAAATCCCCAAACCAGTCAGGTCAAAGTTTTAGATTATTAGTGACCTTTAACCTTTTCTTCTATGACCAATGTAGTGCCATTTTGGTCATTACATTACGATTTTTTTATTAATCTTCTCTTCATATGTATCCCATGGTGAAGCCTGAGCCGTGAACACGCTGCCTCCTGTTCTGTAGTGCCATTGATTAGATTAAAATTATTAGATTAAAGTGATTATATTATATTATATTATATTACATTACATTACATTATATTAGGGCGGCACAGTGGAGCACTGGTTAGCGCTGTTGCTTCACAGCAAGAAGGTCCTGGGTTCGATTCCTGGCCGGGGCAGGGCCTTTCTGTGTGGAGTTTGTATGTTCTCCCCGTGTCCGTGTGGGTTCCCTCCAGGTGCTCCGGCTTCCTCCCACCTCCAAAGACATGCATGTCAGGTGAATTGGAAACTCTAAATTGCCCGTAGGTGTGATAGGCTGGCAATCTATCCAGGGTGCACCCCACCCCTCACCCTATGACTGCTGGGATAGGCTCCATCCAGCCCCCGACCCTCAACAGGACAAACGGGTNCCCCTCACCCTATGACTGCTGGGATAGGCTCCATCCAGCCCCCGACCCTCAACAGGACAAACGGGTTTAGAAAATGGATGGATGGATAGATTAGACTAGACTAGACTAGACTAGAGTAGACTAGACTTCACAAACACAGTGATATTGTATCATTGTATCATTCCATGTCAGGAGAAACCCAGATTCATAAACCGTACAGCATGATCTACTTGCTATGTATAAATATCATGGTGTAACCACGTTCCTCATTCATAAACGCCTGTTAGTGACATATGTTAGCATTAGCCTTAAAAAGGCGTTACTGTGATATTTCCTTATTTACATGTGGCGGTAGCTATTCATAAAACAAACCCACACTCTAACATTAAGACCTGCTTCATTCTGCTGGTAAATTTCAGCGGTATGAAATCTGGGCAACGTTTAAAACTGTATTTACCTCACATGTGTTAGTGATCAATAACTTTGATAGATAAACTCACTCAGCTGATCAGTCAGTTTTTAAATGGTGAGGTTTGATCTGATCTCACGTTCTTGTGCGCTCTGCTTCACCTGCTGTGCTGCATGTCTGAGGTCCTCACATACACACACATACACACAGACATACACACAAACACACCCTGCGCAGCGCGATAACACACTACAGAGATTAGAATGCACGTTTTGCTGTTATTTTAGCATCAGTCTTTGAAACGAGGATCTCTACAGCAGAATGTCTTCTTTAAAACCAGATGAATCAGGATAAATGGTGGCTGGTAAATATGCAGCAGCTCATTAACACACTGATCTTCATCAGCTTTTATCTGTCACACCTCACAGCAATGCTGCCTTCATGTGACAGCGGTGCTGATTTTCTAGAGAAGTTTTATGAATGAGCCTCAATTGTCACGGCACACATTAAGGAAACGCCACACTCCTTATTGCTGTTTTTGTGAATCTGGGCCTAAGTCTCCCTACGCTTGTTCCCCTTAGAAGGAATCAGCACAAAGTACATAATTGGTTTTTGTCACAATGAACATTTCAACTAGTCAAACACAAACATAACTAATGATGTTAATAATGGCTGCATTCCATTTAGTATTATTTTGCTCCCACTGCCCATATTCATTTAGATTTTTGAGGAGAGACAAACAGAGAGACAGCAAAGGTAAGACAGACAGGAAGGATGAGAGAGAGAGAGGACGGCTCACATGGCACGCTTTTAGTTTATTTACTCCATGTCTAAACACATACTGTACTTACAATGATAACTGGATTTCAGGGTGTTTTACTGCAAATTAAATTTACCAAATGAAAATATGCAATATAAAATGCTCACTGGACATGAATGGATCAGTTAGAGTTCCATCACCAGAGCAAGAGTGAATCAAAAGCCAGAAACATAAAGGCAAGAATACAGAAAGAGAAAAACACTGCAGACGTTTTCACACAGATCAATACTGTACATCTAAACGTGGCTTTACTCTTTTGTCTCGTCATTTTAAAATCCTCGGCCAAATCAGAAGTTTCATGCAAATCCCATTCACTCACAGGAACATGAAAAATATGAATAAACTCTAGAAATACATGCTATTGGTATTTTCACGGTTCCCTCTATACCTCCTCTCTACGCTACCCGTCTATCCCTTCATCCAGCTCACTCTCTCTCTCTCTTCCTGTGCAGCCTCAGAGGGAACTGACCTGTTCACCGTGCTGGTGCATGAGTTTGGTCATGCCTTGGGTCTTGATCACTCCTCCTCCCGACACTCAGTCATGAAGCCGTACTACCAGGGTCCTGCTGGAGACCCCCTCCAATACCGCCTGGGAGCTCAGGATCTAGAACACATTACACAGATCTACGGTAGGACATCATGACAGAAACATGTTACAGTATGATCAGCAGAATCCAGCTGTTTGTGTATAAATCATCAACTTTCAACAACACTCTGCTTGGTATAAGCTGATTCTGATTTGTTGGGCAGGGTCTCCTCACAGCATTAGAATAAATATCTCTCTCAGAAAAGTGTAGTCCTGTGATTTATCATTTTAAGCTGTAGTTTATCTAAAACCTATTCTTCTTTTCCTCTGCTTTGTCGTACATCAAAACTATGTCTCTACAAAGTGGATAAGAGGCTTTTCTTATTTGGCATCATTGAAATGGGACAGTGAAAACTTTGTCCTCTGGCAGAACCCTTCCGTTAGCTTTGTCTTCATGCTGCATATAATGCTGCATTTATGCTGCATATAATGCTTGCATATAATGCTGCATATAATGTTCCATATAATGTTGCATATAATGCTACATATAATGCTTGCATGTAATGCTGCATATAATGTTGCATGTAATGCTGCATATAATGCTTGCATATAATGCTGCATATAATGTTGCATGTAATGCTGCATATAATGCTACATATAATGCTTGCATGTAATGCTGCATATAATGTTCCATATAATGTTGCATATAATGCTACATATATAAATCTGCATATAATGCTTGCATGTAATGCTGCATATAATGTTCCATATAATGTTGCATATAATGCTACATATATAAATCTGCATATAATGTTGCATATAATGCTTGCATGCAATGCTCTATATAATGCTTGCATGTAATGCTACATATAATGCTGCATATAATGCTTGCATGTAATCCTGCATATAATGCTGCATATAATGCTTGCATGTAATCCTGCATATAATGCTGCATATAATGCACCCATTACATGGATGCAAAAAGTTCAATAATTCTGTGTTGACTTCATATCTTCAAATTTGAAAGAAGTCTGCTCTCCACGAATGTTACAGCAAATATGAACTAATTTCTAAAGCTGGTCTGCAGCTCTTTCACCAACGCATAGCTTTAACTCTCACATAAATTATGATAGCTTTGAATTCTTTGCCTGGGCTGATCCCTGGTGAAAAACTTTAGGAAGAACAGAAAATCCCTCATTTTTCCCTCCACATTACACTCACATGCTCCTGTGAAAGTGTTATAAAGGATCGCCATCAAAAGATTTTCTCTAGTAATGTGGGACTTTGTTCTTAAAAATGAACAGTATTTGCTTTGCTTAATTTCAGACATTTCTTGTCTCTTGATGTCCTGTCAGCCACCATCTGTTCTGCAAACAGAAAATAGGAAATATAATAAATAAATAGAATTTTCTTTTTTCAGACTGATCACTGTAGTGTGAACAGCTTTTATTTGATATTATGGATTGTCATTTATGATTTGGCTGTTTGTAATTATTCACTAGTGGGTGTAACCTAAAAGTTGCCACTAGGTGGCGACAATGTATATATATAATGGGAAATTAAATCCAATTGCCAAAATAGACCAAGTTTAACTTTAGTTTATTGAAATAATACCAAGAAAATGAATTGCATGTTTTCTTCCACTTTTCCATTAATTTATTTGCAGATAGAAAAAAATGTAATTTAAAAATTGTCCACTTCAACTTTATCAAAAACACTTGTCTCTTTTGTCACTAAATTGCATATGTTTTAAGATCAACTGGATTAACTTGGATTAACTAGACGATAATAAGATGAAATTACTAGAAACATGAACAGCTAATTGCAATCAATGCTAAACAGAATGAGCAGATATTTGCATTAGTTGCTATATTTAATCTGTGTTCACTGTAAATTTTTCATAATATATTGTAGAAACAGGCAAATTAGATTATTCATTGCCATTTTTCCACTTTTTGCCGACCCTCTTATTTCTTCATTTTAATTCTATTTACTATAGAAATATTTCTTATGTGTGGCATTGTATATTTTTTTTTAATTAATCTTGCTGTCTGTGAAACACTTTGTATTTCAATCTTTCACAATGGTGCTTGATGGCTTTTTTTTTTTAATTGACCTGATTTTTTATTTAATTTAGGAAGAAGGAATCAGCTGATGGTCACTGATGGTCCTCGTCTTTCCTCAGAGATTCACGTTCACCACAGAGGCCACCAGCATCACCGATACGGGTATGAGTTTAAGATAAGACACTTATTTTACAATAAATGCCATATAACTTCAAAACTTTTTAGTTTCCTCCATATCTCCCCTCTATATTATATAAATACAGTATAATAATGCTACATATATTATAGAAATTAATTATTTTTCGCCATTAAAAAGTAAATATTTTATTGTCTTATTGTCTCTGTCTGATTTTTACCTCACAGCTCCTACATCGATCGCTGTAACACCAGTTTTGATGCTGTGGCCAGAATCAGAGGAGAGACTTTCTTCTTTAAAGGTCTGATTTTACGTGTGACTGGCTTGTTTGACACGTTTGCTAAAACCCAACAACCATCCTATCCCAATCATCATCAGCAACCGTCCTTTTGTTTATCTCTTCGTCCTTCGCTCCTCCTCCTCCCCGTCCGTTCTCTTTCTGTTTCCTGCAGGTCTGAGGATGTGGCGAGTCAGCAGCAGGGGTCTGGTTTCAGGTCGGGGGGCTGCCGTCAGGAGGCTGTGGAGGGGTCTTCCTCCCGACCTGCCTCGTCTTCATGCTGTAGTGGAGAGACAGTCAGATCATGGAATTATCTTCATCAGCGGTACGAGTTCCTGCATGGATGAATCTAAAACACAAGTTTCTGCGATTAATCGCGATTAGTTTCAGAAACCTGTGCAATTAATGAGCTAATTTTTTTTTAAAATTGATTCACAGCCTTAATAAAATCATAAGAAACTGAAACTTCAGCTCCAGACTGAAAAGCACCTCTGAACCTCAGAAACTGAATCAACTTATCACATTTTCCAAAGTAACTTTACTGCCACTTTCTCACGCTTTTGATAAATGTTGGCTGAAACTAACCAGCTAACCTGTTTGTCTTCCTGTAGATCCCCAGTTTTGGCTCTTCAGGGATCTCTCTCTCCAGGAAGGCTACCCACAGCCCCTCTCTGCTCTCAGGATGGGGGTGAGCTTGGTCGGTGTGGGTGATGAAGAGGAGGCAGCAGTGAGCTGGGGCCTGGTCTGGGACCCGGAGGAGGGCCCCGTGTGGGGGAAGATGAGAGATCTTGAGGAGGAGCAGCAAGGTGACACCTGGACTCGACTCCTTTCAGAGGGCGTGAACGGCATCACCACAGACAGCGACGGTGTGTGTTTGTCTGCATTTTCTTTTTAGACTGTTTAGGGAAAGACATACAGTAATACAAAACAAACTGGAATGCTACAGTTCGCACAGCAAACAACTAAAATAAAATTACCGTATATACTGGAGTATAAGCTGATCTCGTGTATCAGCCGACCCCCTGATGTTGTTCCATCAATTTGTTTGTTTAGCAAATTACCTGTTTTTCTGGGTATTGTCATNGACCCCCTGATGTTGTTCCATCAATTTGTTTGTTTAGCAAATTACCTGTTTTTCTGGGTATTGTCATGTGATTTTCTGAAGATAATCCATGTACCGGTAAACATGATATTTATTTCAGCAGCTGACCAATCACAGCAGAGCTTACTGGCCGCTGCAAAATGTGCTGGATAAGATGTTTAGTCAGGAAATATCTCATTCTAAGGTATGATTTAAACTATTTTCATAGGTAGTGGTAATGGTAGTATTTCCACCCCTGGAAATTTCCTTCTCTGGGATCAAATCTGAATCTCTCCTGTATAAGCCGATTTGCTTTATTAAATTTGGTAATAAATAAATAAATATTTGGGCTTATACTCCAGTATAAACTGTACACTTTAACATGAAATCTTAAAAAACAGAAAGAAATGGCGTGAAGCACACAGCAGTAGTTACAGCTCAGGTTCAGCACAAAGACGGATTAAACAAGCCGTGTCTGTTTGGCTGCTCTTAAAGAAGAAATTGACATTTGCTATAAAAAAAGTTTAAGGGAAAATTCTTTTTTTTTTTTTTTTTNTTTTTTGTACCTCCGTCTCTCCTCTCCTCTCCAGGCTCCATCTATCTTTTCAAAGGAGAATCCTATTGGAAGTTTCAGTTTCCAGGCTCTTCACCGGAGGACGGATACCCGAGATCCTCAGCTAAAGACTGGCTGGACTGCCCTGTGTCCTCCTCATCCTATCCCACCACAGACGACCTCTTCCTGTCTGCCTCTCCTCCTGCAGGAAGACAGGAGCTCCAGGTTAGATGGAGGGAGGAAAGAGAGAAAGAGGAAACCAGAGGAGGAGCAAGAGACCGTGAGAAGGTCAGACATGGAAGTAGACAGGACAGAGGTCCACACATCTGGACACAGTGTAGTTGCCACAGTGGAGCACTAGGTAGCGGCATAAAATCCGACGTTGCTGCCTTGCTGCTGGGCTTATGGACACTGTTAAGCATTTAAAACTGCACTGGACATCAAAACCACCTGTTTTATCCGTTTCTATCAGCACGTATGGCTGTAACATATTCTCTATGACGTCATGTCCTTCTGAAAAGCTACAGGATGGCCACAAAACTCCAATGATGTGGGGAAGAAGAATTCTGTAATCGTCCGCTGTTTCTCCACGCCACCCTTTCTCTTTTTAGAATCGTCTAAATTTTTGTCTAACCACCGAGAAAATTATGAAAGGAAAAAAAAAGTTTTCTTAGTTTAAGTTCATTTTAATTCCCGTATATACTCGAGTATAAGGCGATCTTGTGTATAAGCTGACTTTGACCTGCAAATTTAAGCGTGTGTGTGTGTGTGCCGTTTCTTATAAGAGCAGTCTGACCTCCTCAGTGCTCTCCAACTTGCACCAAGCCTCTTTTCTTTGCGTTGTCCTTCTGTTTTTAGTTTTGCACTTACCACTATATCCATGTACCACTGATACTGACCTTTGCACTTCATGCTATTTCTTCTGAAATTAAATGTCCTTTTCCTTTAGCCTACTCTGCTGCATCCTTGTTTTGCTGTGGCCTAAGAGCCAGGTCGTAACACACTGGGACTCGTCAACTTTCTGTTTTTCTTTTTCATGGATTATAGAAACTTGAGTTTAGTTGTTTTGATTGACGTGCTGTTTTTGGTTTGCTGAAATTTTGCTTTGTGTCTGTTGTAGCGGTGATTGTGCGTAGCGGCTGATTGGCCTCTGGTGTAACTGGCATCAGCGAGTGAGGGATTCCTCCTGTTATTTCAGCGACTTCTGGAGAAACATTTTTTTTTTTTTTTTNTTTTTTTTTTTTTTTGTTTTTTTTTTCCTTCCTTTCGCTGCAGCTTGTGTGTTTGCTGCTGGCTGCTGTCCGACCCATGGCAAGGTGTCCTTCTGTTGGAGTTTTTCTGCTGCTGTGCATAGCAGTGTTTCCCACTTTAGGTTTCGCCGGGGTGCGAGAAAACCACCGGAGCAGATGGCAGTCAAAAGAGGCGAATGCAGCATGGCCAAGTCAGTGCAGCTCAGCAGGAAAAAGAAAGACATCCAGCAAAGAACTCACAGAGCTCCACAAACAATCACCATTCTGCAAGTGGAAGACAGCAAAAAGTGCAGGAAAAATAAACAAAACCAAACAAACACAGGAGGAGCAGCAACCAGTGTGTGCCAGCATTTCGTCCTAATGTCCAGATGATAGTAATATTCAGGGAATAGTAAAATCTACTTAGTTATTCATGTATTCTTCTAATTAAAATGTATTTTAAAAATATTTTAAGATTAGAATTTTATTTGTTTTTACAAATTTCTCCCTCCCTCGTGGCCCATCTGCAGTTCCTTCACAGCCCAGCAGGGGGCAGCAGCCCACACTTTGTGAATCACTGATGTAGAGAGACCTTCCCTCAGCAGAAATGGAGGTCTTCCCTTTCATAGAGATTTGGGGATTTTGGGGTGTCTGTCTATATATGTATATATATATATATAGACAGACCCTGGGTAATGACAGATGGACAGCAGCTGAGGAGGTCAGGTGAGTGGCAGTGGAGGGACAACCAGGGAACAGGAGTCAGGTAAGGTAATCGGGGCAGAGGTTAGAACTGGGGAGCTCAGCGGTGCTGGCTGGTGGACAGATCATGCATTGCAGATTCATGGCACTGAGGCAAAGGTGGAGCTCCAGGTCTGCTTTGACAGGACAGACTGGAATGTGTGAAGCTGCTGACCTGAGGACCAGCATTCTGACCAGAACTCAGCTGCTCTGTAACAACAACAAACCATGGTTGCCCTTAAAACAAAAGCAGCTTTGTCAGCCTGAGGAGGTCTGCAGGAAGGTCAGAATCTCAAACAATCAGGTGAAAACCAGGGCTGGCTGAGGAAAGCAGAGTCGCTAAAGCTACTCTGATCAACTGAAAAACAAGCTTTCAGCCAATGACTGTGCTGTAGTGTGGACATTAGCTCCAGATTATTGTCAATATAGCACTTTATTCTTTGTTGTCACATGTAAATTCTTCCATTTCCTCTTCTTCTTGGATTTACATCTGGTTTGAAGATACATTACCACCCTCTGCATTGTAAATTACAGGCACACCGTGAAACTTTATTGGAATTGTCAACAGACAAAGCCAAATGGAGCTTCTGTTTAAACGTGTATCAGGCATAATGATGGTGATGCACAGTGTAAGCATGTTAGCATGGAGGATGATTCATTCATACAGATAGCATAACGTAACACACGTGATTGCTGAAAGTTGTATGGTGTCTGCCTGGCTTAAAGGACCATTGCATGTTTGAGCCTAATATATTCAGTTGTCATACATGTTACGTTACTGACAATCATTTCCCAAAGCATACTACTGGAACGGTGAATTAAAAATGTTTTTCCTACTTTCCAGACCTCCACTGGTTTCAGTTCATTTTGCTATTAAAATCAACTTGTTGATACTTGAAAAGTTCTTGGGATAGGTAATCCATCATCACCAACAAGACGTGTATTCAGGTTTTTTTTAGAAGTTATGTAATTTTAGTGTTTAAGCTCAATAAAAAGCGTGGAGTGAATGTATGCCTCCACCGGGGAATATAGTCCCAAAAGAAGACCTGCGTTTATGGAAAAATTTAAAGGACCGTGACTTCATAAGGCTGTGTAACTATTAGCAGGAGAAACATGGATTTTTAAGGTGGGTGTATCACTTGAATATTTGATTTAGAAAGATTAAGATATTTAGCAGGATATCAGTAAAGCTGAAATACGGTTTTATCCTTTGGGAAATGATTGTCAGTAATGTAACATGTATGAAAATTTAATATGTTAGGCTCAAAAATGCAAAATGGTGGCATGGTCCTTTAAAGCTTGGTTTATATGTACTTCACGTTTTCGCCAGGATTACAGATGACGTAATTGCAGCACCTGCCTCACGGCTCTCTGGACTGCTGTGAAGTTGTGTCAGTTGATGACTTGGACAGCTGTTGCTGCTGTTGAAGATGGAAGAGTTGGAGGTTAGACTTGGTGCAGACGCATACTTTAGGACTCGTCCCTGAGACGTTATAAGGATGACCACGTGGCCCAAAACTCCTGGACCAAAATAGCAACTTCTCTGGGCAAATACACGAGTTTTTACCTGACTGTCAGCACGGGAGTCCTTCCCAGGCCCCCACCCCACTGTTTTCTGTCTACTCCAATGACTGCACCTCCATGGACCTGTCAAACTTCTAACATTTGCAGACAACACACAGTCATCGGTCTCATCTTAGACTACCACCACAGCGCTGTGCAAACTCTTTAAAGTCCACCATCTCCCAGGACCTGAGGACAGAGACCCACACCACCTGCATAGCAAAAAAAACCTGCAGCAGAGGATGAACTTCCCGCAACAGATCAGGAAGTTCAACCCACAGGATCTCCTGAGGACGTTCTACCTTTGCTCTTCCATCAGACTCCAAAGGAAGGTCAGCAGAGGAGATAACAGGCAGCATCCTACCATCACCTCACAGGTTCACACCTCCAGACTCAGGGAATGGCAGAGAAAATGACCTCTGACCTCTCACCCTGCCCACAGTCTGTCTGAACTTTCCAGAAGCCACAAGTCACCCTGATGAACAATTAATCACAACGTTTTGACCCCTTCCCCTCCTACCCGTCGACCCATTCTGAACCGGTAAAAGTCATTCACTTCTTAACGCAAAATTTATAGTGTTCATTATTATTAATACTTATTATGCAATTAATACTAATATTGGCTACATACACACTATAGTGTGTATGAGTGTGTGGCTGATAAAGCTAGCAGTGAAAACAGACCTGTCACATACAGACGTCTCCCTGTCTGCTTATTTTATGGCCTCAGTGGTTTTTAAGCCAAGGACCCTCAAACAGTCTGCTGAGGGACAGAACAATGCAGGCTGCTAAAACCTTCTGTGCCGCAGAGTAGGAGACAACATGGAGCCAAAGTATCCATAATCATAGAAATAAGAAAGAAGACTTCAGACCTGCTGACTTTTCACTTTACTTTGTCCACGGTGAAGGATGTTTATGCACAGATAGATGTGAAGATTTACTGCTGAGTAACTGGATGGATGGATGGATGGATGGATGGATAAGTCCTCCATAATAGTTGATGGGGGGGAGGGGNGGGGGGGCACCTCACTTTCCACACCCATTTTCCAGTTGGTCCATGGATGACTAGACAGATAAGTTGGTCCAGCTCCATTTATAGGACAAACTCTGGGACAGGAAGTCTGGCTGTGACGGCTGCGTTGGATAGCTGAGTTAGATTCAAAGCAGATGAGTAAAAGCAGCCAGACGTGAGGATGGAGGAATCAATGCTGGTCACAGGCTTCAAGACTCTGAAATGACATTAACTGGAGGTTGACTTTTATTTTCAGAATCATTAAGATTGATTCTGAGGATTCCTGGAAACTGGAGCGTTTTTTGTTTTTCTGCACTGCTGCTGACTGACAAATCAGCAGTCACCAAGCCAAGCTTCTGAACGCCAGAAGGACTTTGCTCGTTGAAGGAGAATCCTGAACTTGGGCAAGATGAACCAAAACACTGAAAGCAAAGCAGCAAATAGAGATTTCCAAACAGAGATTTGACTTCATTTGAGTTTCTGAAGGATTCTTTGCTCTTGAGCTGCGACAAATAAAGCATCAGAACTATTTTATGTACCTGCTTATGGAATTACATCTAATAAACATCGAGGAATTGATCAATTTGACCAAAACCAACAGAGTCAGACAATAGTGAGAAAGATTGTACTTGTGTGAATGTTAGTCATCATGGGTCTTTGCACAAGCAAGTCCACCGTGACCCTCGATCCCAACGCCCTGAGAACAGAACACGCCAGCCGGGCAGCGAGGGANCAAGTCCACCGTGACCCTCGATCCCAACGCCCTGAGAACAGAACACGCCAGCCGGGCAGCGAGGGACGGAGACAGCCCTGAAGGGACTCCCATTTTGGATGAGGGCATCCTCATGGTCCAGCCCATCAAAAGCAAAGCTGAAGGAGGAGGAGGAGGAGGAGGAGGAGGAGGCTGGACAAAAAGCAGCAGAGCACTCAACCAAACGGCAAAGGGCTACCTGGAGCTGGGGGGAAAGGGAGGAGAGGGGGAGGCGCAGACATCACGAGAGGCTGAGGAGGAAGAGGAGAATGAGGAGGGTGATGAGGTGCAGGAGATGATTAACTTTTCTGACAGTGAGGGGAGTCTGCAGAGCGAGTTCCTGGAGTAGAGAAGTGGTGGTGGTGGGCTGAAAGGACAGGACAGGACAGGACAGGACACAAATCTTACAAAAAATAGTAAAGACAAACACATAAATGATAGTTTCCTGTTGTTTTTTGTTCAGCATTTCTAAATAAAGTAAATTGGAACTACAGGTGAGTGGCTTCTTTTGTGTCTTCTTTCTTAAATTTGAAAGATTAATCACTAAATACGCTGAGTCAACAGTTATAAAAAATATTTTAGCTATAATCATAAATCAATCGATCAATCAATCGGAGCTTTATTGTCAAACCATCCATATACAAGTACACAGGCGGGACGAAATGCTGTTTCTCCAGGACCTCCTGGTGCTACATTTAACATAGTGCGAGAGAGAGAGAGAGAGAGAGAGATGGAAGTATGTGTGTGTGTGTGTGTGTGTGTGTCTGTGTCTTATAATCTCAACATGATTAATCAGCAAGAGAAAATGAGACACT
Organism: Lucifuga dentata; assembly: GCA_014773175.1. Lineage (NCBI taxonomy): Eukaryota > Metazoa > Chordata > Actinopteri > Ophidiiformes > Bythitidae > Lucifuga > Lucifuga dentata. The sequence continues at coordinate 21,096 of VXCM01005325.1, forward strand.
TTCACTTTTGGAGGGAGGAGGGGTCATTACAGGAAGTCTGTGTCTTCTGTGTGTTTTTGTAATCTACACTCAATAAACCCTGATATAAACGGGAATATAAATAGGAATCTAAAACGGGAATGTAAATAGGAATATAAACAGGGATATAAACGGGAATGCTGGTTTCACTTTCGTTGCTCCCACAAAGGGACAGAGAAGAGCTTGAGGCAGAAAATAAAACTCTCCTCACTTTTCCACCTCAACACACTTGGCCAGTTGCTGCATGAAGTAGCCGATTTTTTTTTCTTCTTTTGACCGGTGAAAAGCGGGTTTCCGCCATTTTTCAACTCTCTTTTACTATCCAGTATTTACCCATTTCACATATTAAGTTAATACACAAGATAAAATGTTGTTGAATGTCTGGTTAGGAATGAGATCATTTGTCTTATGTCAGTCCTAACAAATGAAATCAACTGAGTTCCATGTATAACCAAAACCTGTTTAGTTTAAAACTAAGTTTAAAGTTTGGGTGCAACAGAAATTTAGGATAAACTTGAGGAATTTGAGTAAGGCTTAGTTGTCATTCTGGCTATGTAAGCCTCCTGAAATGGTGTTTTTAGCTAGAAAATCAGAGTTCTGATCTCAGTGAGCTGAAAATGAGAATGCATCTGTCCTGTCAGCCCACAGCTTCACCAGCCTCACTCAGTGTTCAGCACCACTGAAATACACTGGTTTGATTTCTAAGAAACCGTCAGTGATGTGCCACGCTGACTTCGTTTGCTAGCCTTTCAGTGAGCTCACTTATCAACAGGAAGTTGTGTTACTACACATCATCCCGCAGCATCTGTTTTATGTAGTGAAAATTTGTCTGATACTGTGTGAAATGGAAATAGTGAAACACCATTTTCCAGTCAGCGTGTTTTGATCAATATCTTTTTCTGTTGAGGAGTAAATTGACCTTTTAGTCGTAACCCGAGGGGAAAAGTTTCTGTAATTCCACTTTTTCATTTCAGTTCATATTTGACTTTAACAACGTAGATAAGCTTGCAGCACATTTATCGTTTATTCATGTCATTCATCAATGGATCCATTAGGTCAGATCAGGGGAAAAACCCATTCAAATCATTTCACCAAATAAATCAAACACAATGTCAAACAAGTTAAACACTTACATTCATTTTAAGTTTATATCAATAGAAAGGTTAGAATACAATTCAGTTCTTCCAGCATTTAATAAATGCGTGGTTTGATCTGCTTCGATTACAGGTCATCATCATCTTGATCATGGACATCATCTTCTTCTGGATTTGTATCCATAACTGCTGAATCAGCACCATCTTCGTACTTTTATGTTTCTGCCTTGCTTGTTACAGTTGCTTTCTTTCTTTATTTTTATGAGCATTGGATTTGAAAAAATAGACAAAATGTCAAAAAAAATGCCCTATTTTGCAGTGTTAAAGAGAGAAATCCACATATCTGAATGCTGGTCCATGTCTTCCTCATTTAATTAAGTCCCATCTTTGTACAAAATCTTGTCTAAATCAATCCATTATTATTATTATTATTATTATTATTATTATTATTTCTTTTTTTTTTATTTTTTTGGTATCCTGGCAAACAGGCAAACATGAAAAAGAACTTGTGGAGGTAAAATAAATGATTAACGTCTGTATAAATGACACACCTGCTACGTGAGCTTTAAGCTGCCAACATTGCTGCCTCCATGATTTATCCAGTTATTTTTTTTGTATAAATATGCCTCAGTATTGCTATAATGTTTTTCAATATCCTGAACTGCATGTGTACAATGGCATATTAGGGCCATATAAGAAAAAAAAAAAAAAAAAAAAAAAAAAAAGAACAAGAAAAGGGGCATTGTTTTGAGTTTTCAAACTCAAAATTTGCCAGTTGTAAAACTTGTAAAAAAAAGTCTGTATGCTTATGATAATTCAATGATTTTGTGCTAAAAGCCAAATCCAATGAAACAGTATAATTTAATAAGGTAAGTCACATTGTGAGACTGTTAATTCTGAGTTTTAAAAACTCCAGATTTTATAAGGTATAATTCATACATCCATCCATCCATCCATCCATCCATTCATCCATTCTCTCCAGGAGTTTGGTTCCAGAGCCCATGCTGGTGAAGTGAGGCTGGAGGTGAACCCAACTATATCTAGTTGGTACCTCTCAACCTCCCTCACCAGCTCAGACTCCTTCTCCACCAGACAGGTGACATTCCACATCCCTAAAGTCAGACTCCATGTCTGAGAGACAGTCCGCGTGGGCCTACACCCCTGACCAACGCCCATTTGGCAGCGCACCAGACCCTTCATTCTCTCCTTGTAGGTGGTGGGTCCACAGCTGACACCACGTTGTCTTTTTGGGCTGTGAGCCCAGCCAGTGGTTGCAGGCCCGGGAGCTCGCCTACGATTCTGTTGTAGTTGATAAGATTTATGATGATTCTGCTGTAGCTGATATGATTTATGACGATTCTGCTGTAGCTGATATGATTTATGATGATTCTGCTGTAGTTGATATGATTTATGAGTTATAAATTGCAATTTTTATTGTTTTTCAGTAACACCAAAATTTAACAAACATAATCAACCAACAGACCAAAAAAAAAAGTGTGTGTATATTTCTATGTATATATATATATATGTATATATGTATATGTATATGTATATATGTATATGTATATATATGTATATATACATATATATATACACACACATTAATATTTTATTGTTGTTGCATCCCTTACCCCCGCCCAACCAAACAAAACAAGGGAGTCCCCTATCCCCTTATGGCTTTCATACATACACAAAATTAATACATTGGTATACATAAAGAAGATCCTCAGTAAATACATTCCACCATGTAGACCTTATAAATTCATAAATAACTCATATCTATTCCACTTCTGCGAATATTTTTGTAAATTGTTTGCCATCCTGTATGTCATTTTTTCATATGTAGCAACCTTTCCTAACTCAGTAATCCACTCAGTATAAGGAGGAGTACCCAAAGTCTTCCAATTTCTCAGAATAATTTGTCTCCTAATCATTATTGCCGTTATTACCCACTCCTTCAATGCTTTTGGAAGTCTGGATTGAACATTTGATTCTCCAAGAATGTACCATACAGGACAGAAATCAAAACTACGCCCAATTACATCTTTAATATAATTATGAATTTTCATCCAAAATACTTGTATTTCAGGGCATGTCCACAATGCATGCGTCAGAGTCCCTTCAAATCTCTTACATTTTCAGCATGCTTTAGAATTTAATAAACCCAGTCTAAATAACCTGCTAGGAGTCCAGTAGAACCAATGTAATATTTTAAACTGTATTAGTCTTACCCTTAAATCTCTTGACAGATTGCGACCATTAGCACAAATACTCTCCCAGATTTGGTCATCACAGGACACCCCCAGATCCACTTTCCATACCCCTCTAAGAGCTTTCATGATTTTATTTCCACCAACACCCATCAGCAACCTATAGTACTTAGAAGCCTCCCGGCCTCCACCAAATAACTCCAGGATCCTCCTGAACTCGTCTGCTAACTTTGGACCTTGTAAGTAGGGCCCAGAAGTTTCCTTCAGCGCATGACGTATTTGAAAATACCTCCAGTTGTGAGGACTGCCAAGGCCATATTGTTGTGATAAATCCTCAAATGACCTAATTATCCCTCTACTATATAAATCCCCTAATATAAGAATACCTTTGTCAATCCACTCTTTCCACAAAAAGGGAGTTTTGTCTATACGTAATTTTGGATTAAGCCAAATACTTGCTAATTCATTTAAATAGGGGTCAATATTTATCATTTTTGCAACTTTCTTCCACATACCATGAAGATGTGATACAATTGGGTATCACTTGCCTGTGTAGATTTCCTGTGTAAATTTGGTGGATAAGCACTGTAACAAGGGCACAGGTGATACAGCAGATTGCTCTATTGAATACCAAGGTGGGGCCTTCTCCGGAGGTAACGACCAGTGTGCAAGATGTCTCAAACCATAAGCATAATAGTAAAAGTAATAAGTTTGGGAGTCCTAGCCCTCCTTTTTCTACTGGCTGCTGGAGTTTACCTAAATGCATTTGTGGACGTTTACCTTTCCAGAGAAATTCTTTACAAATACAATCAAATTTTTTGAAATAGTTAAGAGGAATTTCCAAAGGAAGAGAATGTAACAAATAATTAAGTCTTGGTATACAATTCATTTTGATAACATTAACTTTGCCCCACAGAGAAAGACATAAAGAGGACCAGCGTTTCACATCAACCAAAATTCTTTGTAATAAAGGTTCAAAATTGACTTTAACGATATTATTCAACTGTGGAGGAAAGAGGATACCCAAATATTGTAACCCTGCTTAGGCCAACAGAAGCTGCCTATCTGAAAGGCTGTAGTTGGACAGACTTTTGTCAAGGGAAGAGCTTCTGATTTTGCCCAGTTTACCTTATATCCTGAGAATTTAGAAAAAGAATTAATTATATTTAATACTGACAGCACAGACATAAGGGGATCTGATATAAACAACAAAATATCATCCGCATACAGCATTAACTTATGAATGGAACCTTTATATGACTCCTTTAAAATCCGCATCCTGCCGAATTGCAGCTGCTAATGGCTCTAATGCCAAACAAAACAGTAAAGGACTCAGAGGGGAACCTTGGCGTATCCCCCTCCCTAACCTAAAATAAGAAGAAATGTACCCTTTTGTCTGAACTGCTGCCTCTGACTGATTATATAAAAGTTGTATCCATTTAATAAATATTCTCCCAAAAGCAAAAATTTCCAGAATTCTAAACATATATCCCCACTCAACCTGATCAAAGTCTTTTTCCGCATCAAACGAAACCTGCAATCGGAGATTCTGAATTTGAAACTGCCCACATAATATTAATAAGTCTTCTAATATTGTCTGCCGGATTCTGTTTGTGAATGAAGCCTACTTGGTCTTCATGTATCAAAGAAGTTATAACTCTGTCCAACCTATTTGCAAGGACTTTAGACAAAATCTTTACATCCAACAAAATTAAAGAAATGGGTCGATACTTTTTACATTCATAAGGATCCTTATCTTTTTTCAGAATAAGTGTAATTAAAGCCTGAGAAAGTGTAGAAGGCAGTTCTCCTCTGTCAAATGCTTCCATATACATACTATGTAATAAAGGAACCAGTTTAGAGGCAAAGTTTTTAAAAAAAAATTTGCTGTAAACCCATCTGGTCCTGGAGCTTTATCACATGGTAAGTCTTTAATAACGTTGGAGATCTCCTCATAAGTTATTGGTCTGTCAAGATCACCCCTTTGATCATTAGTTAATTTAGGAAGTTCCAGATTTTCAAAACACCTTTCCAAATCCTCTTTATTATTATTACAAGTTGAAGTGTAGAGCTCCTTATAGAACTCTTTAAATTTATGATTGATATCAAGTGCTGTAGTTAGGAGATCCCCTCATTGTTCCCTAATAGCTGGAATACAACAAGACATCTCTCTCTGTCTTAAACAATTAGCCAACAATTTCCCCATTTTGTCCCCTGATTCGTAATACTTTTGTCGCATTCTAAAAAGAGAAAATTCTACCTTCTGTAATAAGATACCATTGTACTCATACCTTCAATTTAGTTAAGTTCCAGAACACATTACTATTAAATTTCTTTTTTAAATTCATTTCCAGGCTCTTAATTTGATATTCAATTTCCACCTGCTTTGCCATACTCTTTATCTTCCTATGTGAGGCATATTGAATAACAAACCCTCTTAAAACTGCCTTGAGAGCCTTCCACGCAATTCCAACAGAAGACACTGTTGCTACATTTTGCGCTATACTCTATATAATTTAATTTGACTCCACAGTGCTTCTTTAAACTCAATGTTATATAGCAAAGAGGAATTAAACCTCCACCTTGGCATTCATATCCTATCACTGATGGGCAATATCTCCAATACTACTGGGGCATGATCTGAAACTAAGATATTTCCAACTGAACACATAATCACAGATTGCAACAAAGTTTTAGAGGTAAAAAAAATCTATATGTGTAAATACTTTATGTGGGTGAGAAAAGTAAGTATAATCTCTATTCTTTAGATTTAAAGTCCTCCACACATCTAACAATCCCAAATTCTCACACATACGCTTTACTGCCAATGCAGCTTTGGAAATTCTACATGGTGTGTAGCTACTTTGGTCCAAAATTGAATCCATCACTAAGTTAAAGTCTTCACCAATTATAATATTGTAGTTTCCCATTTGTTGAATTTTAGCTTCCTAGTCCCCAAAAAAACCAGGATCATCATTTGGAGCATAAACATTAGCCAATATCATCATCTGCGACTGTATTTCTGCAAGAATTATAAGTATTCTTTCCCCTGTATCCTTAATCACCTTAACACTTTTGAATTGTAAATTTTTATTGACCAACATTATGACTCCCCTTTTTTGGCCCGGGCCTACACAACAGTATACCTGCCCAACCCATTCTCTACCTAGTTTTCCTTACTCAGTTGGCGATAAATGTGTCTCTTGTAGGAAAACTATATCGTACTGTTTTGGCTTCAAAATTGACATAATTTTCTTCCTCTAACATTCCAGGTGGACAAATACACATTCTTTACTCTAGATATGACATATACTGAGATTACTGTACCATAATAAACAGTCAATGTAACACTGGACTCCCCCTCTGACCCATCCCCAATCCCATCATAAAAATACACACACGCCCAANCCCCCTCACACACACACACTACAGACAAACCATCGGTCCATGAACCATAGACAGACCGAATGACTTACCCACACCTCCCGACAGCATCTCTGAATATAAAAAGGCCACAACCATCCGGTCTAATCAAAAAATAGCAACAAACGAAAAAATTCTGGGCGTAAATGTCCAACTAAATCAATTGTCCTGTCGCCTCGACCTCCAAAATGTCCGTGAAAAAAAACTTCAAAGCAGTCTCATGTCCAAACCCCATATAATAGGGTTTCAGGGTTATCATTAAGTTCCAGTTTTCCCAATGTAATCCATCATCTTCTTCGGATCGTCAAAGCGCTTGTATCCTCCGTCGACTTCAATCCTCAGGATCTCCAAGTACAGCATAGCAAACTTGATATTACGTGTATGAAGGGCTTTCTTACATTCCCTAAATTGTTCCCGTTTTAATTGAGTAGCTCTAACAAAGTCAGGGAAAATCATAATTCGTTTCCTTCCCATATCAGCTCTCCTTTGCTCCGTGCAGCCTGTAGAACCAGCTCTCTGTTGCTCGAACACAGAAACCACACCAGGATAGTCCGCGGTTTGTCCCCAGGGTTTGGCCATGGTATGGGAGCCTGGTGAGCACTCTCGATGTCAGGTAGCTTTGTGGCGTCATCCCCTCCAAGAACAGACTTTAGTATGCAACCGATAAACTTCACAATGTCTCCGTCTTCATGGCCTTCAGGAATCCTCACGAGCTGAAGGTTATTACTCCTGTTCCAATTTTTCCATCTCTTCAAGTCTATCACGGAGAACATCCACCTCGGCTTTGGTAGCTACTGGATTAGCCTCACAGGATGCTTTCAATGACTTATCGGCGTCTTCTGGCCATTCCACTCTTTTCTCCACTTCTGTCAGCTGCGAAATAAGTAGAGAGAATTTCCCCTCCACTGAAACCATAGTGCAGCGATATCATCCAAACTGGCTAAATCAGCCAAAATCTTCTGCAGCGCTGTAAAGATGTTTGCAATATCTTGAGAAGAATACTGCAGCTCAGAACAGGTAGCCACGCTGCCATCACCATCTTGACTAATGCTCTGAGATCGCAGATGTTTTTTAATGTCGCCACATGATGAGTTTTTCGATTGCTTCAACATCTTTAACCCCCCAGTTAACTTTTTGGGGCTTACAATATGCTTATAGACCAAAATAACTAAATAAATTATCACATGCTTGTCGGAGTGCTTTTACCTAGGCAGCCATCTTGTCGACCGCATCACGTGACTCCCGCTTGATACGATTTATGATGATTCTGCTGTAGCTGATATGATTTATGATGATTCTGTTGTAGTTGATATGATTTATGACGATTCTGCTGTAGTTGATATGATTTATGACGACTCTGGTGTAGTTGATATGATTTATGACGATTCTGGTGTAGTTGATATGATTTATGATGATTCTGTTGCAGCTGATATGATTTATGATGATTCTGCTGTAACTGATATGATTTATGATGATTCTGTTGCAGCTGATATGATTTATGATGATTCTGTTGTAGTTGATATGATTTATGACGATTCTGCTGTAGCTTAACTCTCAAACTCACGCTACACAGTAAAACTTAAACTTCTTTAAAAAGTGCTAGTTACATTTTTGTTGGGTTCTTAAACACCTTAAATTATTTTTTACGGACACAAACATTTGTGTGCTGTTGCTGTTTTCCTTTTTTTTGTTTTTTGTTTTGTCAATTTACATTAACAACTACAACCTAGAATCCTTCAAAAGAAGACTTCCATTGTGACAGGAAGTACTGGAAAATAAAAGCTGGTCATTGCATTAACTGTTGTGGTCAGAATGAATGGTGTTTTGGCTCTGCACAGAGACAAAAAAAGCTAATGCCCATTCAAAGCAGTGGCAGTATTAAAATAAACCCTTTTCTCATTTACAAGAAACTTTTAAGCTTACACCATATCAGTCAGCACTTATCAGCCAAAAACCTGTCCATACATCTAAACCCATTGGCCCATGTCTACACTGTTTAAAAATGAGCTGACGTGTTTTTCCTGTGTGGGGTGACAGCCAGATTATTTAGCGAGGTGAGGAAATACTGTCACAGTCATAAGAAATCAGATCTTCCTGATATGAGGCGAGCATGAGCAGAGAAATGTCTGCCGTATCAATCTTTCATTATGTCAAGGTCCTGATGATTAAACGCATCTATGTGGGAGCAATTTTACTATGGCTAGCGATCAGAAAGTGCAGGGATTCCCCAATAGTGTGGAAATGTCCCATCCTGGTGTGTTAAAAGCTCCTGTGCCCTGCTGAGCTTCAGAGAGACGTGAAGGCAGATATTAACAGGTAAACCCTTCAAAATAAGAGAAGAACCCAGAACCATGACTGAGACGTCCTCCTGCCTGCTGCTGCTGCTGCTGGCTGCATCCATCGCTTCGTCTGACGGACGTCATCTCGTGCAGCGGGCAGCTGGCAACTGCTTCATATCGTCAGAGTTCAGCAGAGATGTGCAAAAGATGGGAGACGAGTTTCGGGTAAAGCACCGACACGCCAATCACATGTTTAACATGAAACAGCTCAAAGTCTGATGGAGGAAGGCTGCACTTTTTATGAAAGTCACTGTAGTTTTGTTGGAGATGATTTTGTCTGATTTCACTTTCTCTCTCTCTCTCTCTCTCCATCTCCATCTGTCTGGACACACAGACACACATATTTGTTAGTGATATCATTTATTAAAGCTAGTCCACAGATGTAATAAGTTCTTTTATTGAGTAAACAGACTCACCTGATTGTTTGTTCCAGTTTATGCAAAAAAGTAGAAATCATAATAATTCTAACGAAATAATAAAATAAGTCAGTAAAGGAACTTTATAGATGTGTTGTGGCGTTATCATGCTGTTTGATGTGTAGAAGTGAACGCATACATCATACAGAATTCAATCATTTCAGTGATAAATATCTTAAATCATTCTTTTATCTGTCAATGCACTGAATAAAAACTTGAAATTCCTTTTAGATGTTCTTTTTCTTTGTCATCTCCTTACTTTTCCGTGGTTGAAGCCGACACGTCCGCTTTGTCCGTCCTTTGCCTTTGAATATCAGTGATGCTGAAACATGTAAGAAGCAGGAAAATAGAAAAAAGTATGGAGATGAAAATTTATAAATCAGATGATTGAATGTAAAGAAAATAGAATATATCATTTTGAAGTTATTCCTGTATTTAAGGATGTCACCTGTTGATGACATTTGTCACTTGTGGGACTCCGTAGTTTGAAGCTGCTTTCTGAAGCCTTGTTCTTTCTTTTGATTGGCAGAAGTGTCCAGAGAACTGCAGCTTGCCTCACGTCACCGTAAGTTCACCACAGACTCACAAACGGTCACAACCTGCTTCCTGTCTCCGCTTTCAGACTCCCGCTTTGGCTTTTTCCTTTGATGCAAATCTCTAATTGCCAAAGTCATTTCTCAGGCTGAAATCACTTTGATTCCCCTGATGGGAACTGAAACACAACTTACACAACTGTTGTTTGCTCAGCGTGTTTTCTGTCGTCCGTCAGCCATGATGTCTCAGTCTGTTGATGTTACTCCTTTCACGATGACAATGGTAAGCAACAAAACTAATGGACACTTTTATTTTTGAATGTTTAAAGGACCATACCACCCATGTTGCATGTTTGAGCCTAATATATTCAGTTTTCATACATGTAACGTTACTGACAATCATTTCCCAAAGGATAAAACCGTATTTCAGCTTTCCTCATATTTTGCAAAATCTCTTAATCTTTCAAAATCAAATATTCAAGTGATACACCCACCTTAAAAATCTATGTTTCTCCTGCTAATAGTTACACAGCCTTATGAAGTCACTGTCCTTTAAATTTTTCCATAAGCGCAGGTCTTCTTTTGGGACTATATTCCCCGGTGGAGGCATACATTCACTCCACGCTTTTTATTGAGCTTAAACACTAAAATTACATAACTTTAAAAAAAACCTGAATACACGTCTTGTTGGTGATGATGGATTACCTATCCCAAGAACGTTTACAGTATCAACAAGTTGATTTTAATAGCAGAATGAACTGAAACCAATGGAGGTCTGGAAGGTAGGAAAAACATTTTTAATTCACCGTTCCAGTAGTATGCTTTGGGAAATGATTGTCAGTAACGTAACATGTATGAAAATTGAATATATTAGGCTCAAACATGCAAAATGGGTGGTATGGTCCTTTAAAAACTCAATTCATAAAGTCAGAGTATTTGAATGCCTCCACACGTGAAGCGTCTCATTCTGTCACGTCCAGCAGAATCAGGCGCCAAGCAGCAGGACTCTGATCGTTTTAGCTCAAAGAATGAGGGAGATGACTAATAATAATAACAATTTTATTTATATAGCACCTTTAGAAACAGAGTTTATAAAGTGCTTTGACAGACAAAGCAATACAATATAACAGCAGAAAGCCAAACAAGAGCAGGACAAAATTCAGGTAAAGTTCAGTTAAGCTACCGTTAAAACTAGTTAAAAGACTAGTGCCTTTTATTTTCATAATATTTTTTCGGTGGATTATATATCTGACATGCAATCGCTCTGTTCTGTAGTGCACACACATACACACACACACACAGGCAGTTCAGCACTGCAGCATGTTCATCACTTCCTCTTTCTGTAGCTCTTATCTCATGTCAGCAATTTCACTCCATGACATGTATTTTATTTGCTTGTATCATTATTGTTGTTATATTTCCTATTACTAACGATGTTAGTATGAGTAATATGGTCACGTTTCCCCTTCACGTGTCCAAATCCATCTCTACCTCAAATTCCACTGGAACAAACCCGGATTGCTGACTGCAGTTGAATCCTTGAATTCCTTTTTTCTTTAACATCTGACAGTTTTTCTTCAACACAGGAGTTACAGAACTGTTGTGCAGATTTTATTTCAGAGAGATTTGATGAATTACCTGAATAATTTATGTCATTTTAATTCCTTAGGATGAAAAATGTTGGTTTCTGAACCTCAGCAGGTCATCACAGGTAAGCAGCAGGGACGGTGTGTGTGTATGGGGGGGGGGCATTAAAAAGTGAAAAGGAGTATGTGGTGATGAAGGATTTTGATTGGCTGCATCAGCTGGTCTGTCTGGAGGCGTTTTCCTGAAAAGACAGCTTCTGCATCCAATCAGATTCAGCTGCTCTCAGCTGATCACGTCTCTGATGCTGCCTTCAAGACAAACTGGGAAGTCAGAATTTCCCGGTTGAAAATTCCGAGTTCTGAGTTATGCTTTGGGATTTATTTATTTGATTGATTATTCATTGTTTATTTATTCAAGCGTTCCAGCCCCATGATGCCAAATGTAAAGTAAAAAGCATGGCTTTTTACTTTACACTGTCAGATTAAATAAACTTAGTAATTAACTAAAGTAGACTACAGGACTGTATTAAACTTTGTGCAGAGAAGTAATATTATGAAATTATTTACACTTACGTATCCTTGACTTACAGTTATTATACACTATATATTTTTACATATTTTATTATATATTTTTTATACCTTTTTGTAATATATAATAAATATGTATATTTATTGTTTATTTTTTATACCTACGACATAGATATTTTTTATACCTCTTTATTTCAATGTCATACAACAAAAAATACCTTATTCTGCTGCTAGCAAAGCTCGCTTCCGCAGCGCCGCCATGTTGAGTGACGTCATACTCTTGAAGTTGTTCATAATTCTGGCCCAAGTTTCCCAGTCAGAGCTCCAACTTCAAATGCCGTTCCAACGCATTTTTACAAGTAGGAGGTCAGAAAGTTGCAAGTTCCGAGTTGTCTAGAAGGCAACAGGAGGCTTTAGCTGTTTCCTTTAGAACATGCTGATGGTGGAGAGATTTCCTCAGACGCAGCAGGTCAGGATCAGGAAACTTTGGCTGTTGTTTAGTGATACTGATCTATACAAATCTTTATGAATATGAAGGTTAAACATGGCAGGTAGGCAGCGTTTCCATGTGATTCCATGCTGGCTGAGTCTGTGATGATGACAGGAAGTATGAAGAATGTGCTGATGTTGTCTTGTCTCCTTGAAGGAATGCAGCTTCCCTGGTTATTTTGTGGAAGGCCTCAATGCCCTGAACTCCACGTCCAACCCTGTCTTGTCTAAACTCATCAGGAGACTGATGTCAATCAGTAAGAAGTGTGAGGTGAGAACGCTGATGAGGATTTATTTCTTTGGTTGTTTGTTTCTTCATTCAACAGCCTGGCTTTTAAAACTCATGGGATCTGCATCCCAGACGCAAACAAAATACTAGTTCTGTTTTGGAATGATGAAAGTTATTGCGTGCTTTAGTGCTGCCGGATGCTCTGTGTGCATGGCTGATGCTGCGTTCAGGTGCTGTGGGAGTTACCAGTTGCTGCTGGAAGGCTAATTTTGATAGTTTTGATTTCCTGACATTTTGTGAAGTAGCTTGTGCTTCTTGAAATGAGGTGGAGTTCATGCAGGAGTGGACATTAGTTCCTGTTTTCCTTCAAATGAAAAAAGTGCTTTTTCAGTTTGATGAACTCAGCACGGGCATAATCAGAGGGATGTTCCATTCAGGCAGCTGTTGGACCTTTGGCAAATCCCTGAAAACAGACGTCTGAAGCAGAGAAGCATCACTCAGCGCATCATTTGGTGATTTCAGTTTATCTCAGTCCGTTAAAAAAAAACAAAAAAACAACGAGACTCCAACTCAAAGAAAAATGACAGGAAAACTCATGTGTGCGGGACCAAAAACCACGAGGTACAGTTTAGCTGGAAAACCACCCACAGAACCCAAATACTTAGTGCGTGAGCTGAGCTATTTAAAAATATTTAATTCTTAATTAAAAGAGAGTAATAATTAACCTTACTGCCAGACTTTTTTTATTTGAAACAAACATCTAAATCTCAATTTCAATTCTGCATACAATGAATTTTCAAATAAATGACACAATAAAATAAATGAAGAGTAATTTGTATAATGAGCTTCTCTAAACCAGCAGATGAAAGATCATACATGTAATAATCAGTGGTGGGCCGTGTATTTTACACCTAGGCCTTCAGAGCTATCCTCACTTAAATCACCTTCTAATAACCTCAACATGACAATAGGGCTATATGCTGCTGTTATTAGACATAACCAGCCCATATTCACAGTGACAGTAACCTTTATCTAGTGAATAAAGTGATTTAACATGAGGATCAACACCTATGTCAGTTACAACACACTAACTGCAGTAACATGAATAGGATGTAGCATTATTACGCATTATGACAAGATGCTGCATCACATATAAACATGGTATAACCTAAATCAGTGTCATTACCAAAGAAACAAGAACAA
>VXCM01005326.1:11069-35074 GCA_014773175.1 Lucifuga dentata
ATTCATTCTACATTCAGTGAAACCATGAGCTTTAAGGTGTTTGGATCACCTGAACATTTGATTTTTGAAAGATTAGACCAGAGGTGGCGAAGTCAGAGAGCCAAAAATAAATCCTGTTACTCCAAAGAGCCACAAGACGCTTCATCGCTCCCGGACCGACCCGATCTTATTACCTCATATCTCCCCCCTTAATATTATTATTATTACTGTTATTATTATTAATATTATTTAAATAATAAGCATTACTACAGGTCTCTCTAATTGTCGGTGTGTATTTAACACGTTTAGTTTGTGCTGTCGGAGTTTAGGACCTTTGGGAAACTCGTGTTTGATGCTCGGAAGCAGAGAGGAAACATGATGCTGAAGATTTGAAGCTTTAAAATTCGACAGCGACATCTGACATAAAAAACGTTACACGGCTAAACATAAATCCTCCCACGCTGGTAAAAACGCTCTGAGCTCCTCTTCATACCTTCGTTTAGGTTTCACTTCGCCGGCGCCGCCGTGGTCGTTACTCAGCCGTTAACAGACCGGCTAGGCAGGTCAAAGTGCAGCGTCCATGCTGCGATCGCAACATCAGCTGCACCTTTCTTTATCCGTAACGTCAGCATACGTGACCATTGTCTCGATCTTGTTATGAACTTAATAAAACAGTATGAGCTGTACTGAAGCGGCTCCAGAGCCGCAGTTTTCACACCCCTGGATTAGAGGATTTAGTGAAACATGAAACTTTGTAAGGTCACGTGTGCGACGTGTATTTATTGGGCTCAAACCTGCAAAACGACTGGCATGCTCCTTTAAGAGTAAAACTTCTGATAACAATTTTTTGGACATTATCCATTTTTAAAAATAAACACCAACAGTTTGTTTATGAAATTCCTGACAGGAAACAGAATAAACACTTTGATGGTGTTAATGACATCATAGCAACATAAACAGGAAGTAGCAGGACGGCGACCCATCAGGTCGCGTCTCTTCTGCTGATGTTTCTGTCTGGGTCATGTGACGCCTCACCTGTGCTGCAGGTACGGTCAGACCGGCACGGGCAAAACCTTCACCATGGAGGGAGAGAGGAGCCCAGACGAGGAGTTCACCTGGGAGGAGGTGAGTCTCCACCTCCTGCTCCTCCTCCTCCTCCTCCTCTCTGCTGTCTGAATTCTCCTTCCTCCTAACGTGTTGGTTGTTGTTGTTGTTGTTTGTGTGTTGTTTGTTTGTTTGTGTTGTTTGTTTGTGTGTATTTGTGTTGTTTGTGTGTTTGTTTTATTGTTTGTGTGTTGTTTTATTTGTGTGTTGTTGTTTTATTGTTTGTGTATTGCTTTATTGTTTGTGTTGTTGTTTTATTGTGTGTTGTTGTTTGTTTGTTTGTTTGTTTGTTGCAGGACCCCCTGGCCGGCATCATCCCGCGGACGCTGCACCAGGTCTTTGAGAAGCTTTCTGAGAACGGGACGGAGTTTTCCGTCAAAGTGTCTCTGCTGGAGATTTATAACGAGGAGCTGTTTGACCTGCTGAGTCCCACCGACGACGTCAACGAGCGCCTGCAGCTGTTTGACGACGCGCGGAACAAGGTAGGCCACGCCCCTCTAACATTAGCCCCNCGAGCGCCTGCAGCTGTTTGACGACGCGCGGAACAAGGTAGGCCACGCCCCTCTAACATTAGCCCCGCCCCTGCTCCTGTCAGACCTGTGAGAGCAAACGTGGCGTGTTATGTTTGCATTTCAGCGCGGCGTGGTGGTGAAGGGCCTGGAGGAGGTCACGGTCCACAACAAGGACGAAGTCTACCAGATCCTGGAGCGAGGATCTGCCAAGAGGAGGACGGCGTCCACGCTCATGAACGCCTACTCCAGGTACGCCGCCTTCATCACGCCACGCTTTAACTTTAAAGACATGCTGAGTTTGTTCACCGTGTGTGTGTGTGTGTGTGTGTGTGTGCACGCACGTGTGCATGCATGTGCGTGTGTGTAGCCGCTCCCACTCGGTGTTCTCCGTCACCATCCACATGAAGGAGATCACGCTGGACGGCGAGGAGCTGGTGAAGATCGGAAAACTGAACCTGGTAAGAATCCTTCTGACCTTAAAGGGCCATACCGGTGGTTTAGCATGTTTCAGCCCAGTAGGAATTACTACATGCCATACATGTTGATTTTTATGTCATACTGGAATGAACTGAAACCAATGACAGTCTGGAAGGTAGGAACAACAATTCTAATATTTACCATTCTAGTAACATGTTTTAGAAGATGGTTGTTAGTATGTTGTGTTTATTACACTGAAACATGCAAAATCACCGGGATGCTCCTTTAAGTGAGCATGGTGTGTGCGCAGATGAGGCGTGTGTATAGCAGCAGGCGTGTGCTTCACTTCCTGCAGGTGGATCTCGCAGGCAGCGAGAACATCGGCCGCTCTGGCGCCGTGGACAAACGAGCGCGAGAAGCCGGAAACATCAACCAATCGCTGCTCACGCTGGGCAGGGTCATCACAGCGCTGGTGGAGAAGAGGCCGCACATTCCCTACAGGTACGCTACACCCACACGCTACATCCACACCCACATGCTACACATCCCCTACAGGTACGCTACACCCACACGCTGCACCCACATGCTTCCAGGTACGCTGCACCCACATGCTGCACCCACACGCTATACCCACATGCTACGCCCACGCCTGTCAGTGTGGGCTGAACTTTATTAGAATTTTTATTTATTTATTTATTTTTTTGCAAACTTTGTCATCTAAATTTTTATTATGAATTATTAAATTGAACACACACCTCTGTACAGTAAGTGGAGTCTGTGTGTGTGTGTGTGTGTGTGTGTGGTCCACAGAGAGTCCNACCTCTGTACAGTAAGTGGAGTCTGTGTGTGTGTGTGTGTGTGTGTGTGGTCCACAGAGAGTCCAAACTGACCCGGATCCTGCAGGACTCGTTGGGAGGACGAACTAAAACCTCCATCATCGCCACCGTGTCCCCGTCCTCCAGCAACATGGAGGTACTTCCTGTTTTCTGTTTTGTGTTGGTGCTCCGTGATCAGTTACCAATAATAATTTTTGTGTGTGCGTGTAGGAGACGCTGAGCACGCTGGATTACGCCAGCCGCGCCAAAAACATCATGAACAAACCTGAAGTCAACCAGAAGCTCACCAAGCGGACGCTCATCAAGGTACATGCTTCAATTTACACTGCAACACGCGGCGGCGAGGCGGCTCACAGCACGGCTGCTCTGTGCCGTCAATTAAAAAAATCACGCAAAGTCCAAACGTCTCATACCCAAAACACGCAAAACCACATGGCAGGAAAACGATAAGTGGAAGAGGAAGCTGAGAGCATGAAACCATGGCAACAAACGACTTCCTGTTGCAGCTTTTGCAGCATGAAATTGTTTAAGTTCTAAAAACGGAGCGAGGAGGAAGATGATGGTGTTCCTCTTTGTCTTCCAGAAAAAAATCACATATGTTTAAATAATCTTTACAATCTGACGGGTGGAGCCATGAGTCTAAAACGTCATGCTAAGCAATAATCAGGTCACGCTAAGCGACATTCCATCCTGACGGATCCAGTTGGCGAGTCAGAATCATGCAAACACCCGTGTAACGTGTCACTGGATTTAGAATTCCATCTTCTTCATAAGGAAAATGTCTCGGACTCTAAACCCGCTCCATAAAACAATTCCGTGGAAAACCTTTTGTTTTATTCTGGGGTCATGATGAAGGCTGATGATGATGATGATGATGATGATGATGATGANACCTTTTGTTTTATTCTGGGGTCATGATGAAGGCTGATGATGATGATGATGATGATGATGATGATGATGAGGAAGAACATATGTGTTTGTCTCCGGCAGGAATACACGGAGGAGATTGAGCGTCTGAAACGTGACCTCGCTGCCACTCGAGACAAAAATGGAGTTTACCTTTCAGCAGAAAACTACGAGTAAGTCATGTGACAGGAAGTAGCATGTTACGCCATTCAAAGATTTAACTGCCTTCTGATTAGTTTTGCTCTTTATTAATATTAATTTTGTTATGTTTGCTGTTTCTAACAGGTTTAAAGGATCATACCATGTTTGAGTCTAACATATTCAGTTTTCATACATGTTATGTTACTGACAATCATTTCTCAAAGGATAAAACCGTATTTCAGCTTTCCTGATATTTTGCTAAATCTCTTAATCTTTCAAAATCAAATATTCAAGTGATACACCCACCTTAAAAATCCATGTTTCTCCTGCTAATAGTTACACAGCCTTATGAAGTCACGGTCCTTTAAATTTTTCCATAAACGCAGGTCTTCTTTTGGGACTATATTCCCCGGTGGAGGCATACATTCACTCCACGCTTTTTATTGAGCTTAAACACTAAAATTACATAACTTTAAAAAAAACCTGAATACACGTCTTGTTGGTGATGATGGATTACCTATCCCAAGAACGTTTACAGTATCAACAAGTTGATTTTAATAGCAGAATGAACTGAAACCAATGGAGGTCTGGAAGGTAGGAAAAACATTTTTAATTCACTGTTCCAGTAGTATGCTTTGGGAAATGAATGTCAGTAATGTTACATGTATGAAAACTGAATATATTAGGCTCAAACATGCAAAATGGGTGATATGGTCCTTTAATGTTTCTTTTTGCTGGAACAGAGTTCATTTTAGGGATCAAACAATTATCAGTCTGACCAATTATCGAATCCCATATTCATAATTTTTCTGATTATTGGTATCGTTATTTTATCTGCTCTGATTGCCGATTAAATAAATGTTAAAGTGCTCCTTTGGCTCTGATGCTCTCTGAAAGGTTGCTGCTTGCATTCTGGCTCAATGCCCCGCCCACAGCATAATCTGATTGGTCACATGTCAGGAGGAAACAGCCAATCAGCACTGTGCTGTGTTTGTTAGAAGCTGTCCGAACTTACGATAAACATAACGATCATTATGATGTGTTTCTATGACGCGTCGTGACTCTTTGGGCTTTCAGAAGGCATTTTTTAAATATTCAGCATTTATTTCTGCATTTTTTTAAATAACTTTTCAAACATCCTTCAGGCATTCCTGAATTCCAGCATTTATAATTTCTGCTTACTTTCAGTGAAAAATCCACTGAAACATCATTCAGGTCAAAGAGTCGGGAGTTAACGTTGGTTTTTATGGTTTTGTAGCTGATATTTTTGCTTTCATATTCTTTCTAAACTTCTCAGACTTTTACAGCAGTTTTTCTTTAAGCTGTTAACTGATGTTCAGCTTTTCAGCGTCTCTGCAGCACAACTTCCAGCAATGTAATCACAGGCGCATTTCCTGCAGGAAATGCATTTCTAAATGGTGTATATGTTGGAATCCTCCAGCTTTCTGAATTCTTTGTCTGTCCTCCTCTTGGAACAGTTCTACGAGCCCTTTCTGTCATCCCGTGTTCCTTTTTAACACGGATCTGATCTCCAGTCTGTTAATCCATAACAACATTGTTGCTTCACGTCCGTTCAGGCGTGTTGATGTTCAGCTCAACAGATTTCCTTCCTGTGCAGTCTGAACTCCAAACGGCATTTTGTCTCCTGAATGTCTTTTTTTTAATCTCGTTTATCAAACATCCAGACTCTTGTTTGTCCGTCAAGATTTGAACAAAGGTTTTAACGTTTTCGTGCCGATCATTTCCTGACAGAATTCTTTCTGCTGCTCCAGTGATTAAGTAACATTCCACAGTAGAAAAGGCCTCTGATGATGATGATGATGATGATGATGATGATGTAGATGTAGGCCTCTTCATGTGCTCCAGGCTCTGAATCCTCAGACTCTGAAAACTGTCTGGAACAAAGTTTTCAGTTTTCTTTTCTCTTTAGTCGATTTCCTCATCGTTTCCTCGTCGTTTCCTCGTTAGCATCCAGTTTATGCAGAAGTTACAGGATTTAAATGATTTTTAGATCATACTGTTGCTGCAGTTCATCCAGGAAGCAGAAATGTTGCTTGCGTGTGCATGCACATTGCTGTGTTAACATGTGGTTGCGTGTTGTAGGAATATGGTGGGTCAGATCGCCACCCATGAGGAGCAGGTCACAGAGTTCATGGACAGGATCGCCGCCATGGAGGACGAGCTGAAGAAGGTACAAGAACTGATAAGAAACTATGAGTCATACATAAAAATACATTTTTAAACATGCTTACATGCTGCCAATATGTCATGTTTACGCCGTGTTTGCGTTGCAGGTGACGGAGCTGTTCTCAGACAGTCGCAGCCAGTTGGATCTCTGCTCTGCTGAGCTGCAGGAGAAGCAGCACAGGTAAAACACGTGACGTGACATCAATGTAACGCATCGTCAGGCGTGTCTGTCACATGTAACGTCTTCCTCACACGTAACTTCCGGCGTTACATGTAAGAGTGGAGTTGTCATGGATGTGGGACAATATGGAAGCGTGAGAGAAAGTACCAGAAGAAGAGTGTGTTTGCTGCCTTGCCTCTTCTGCTGAAACGCTTGATAAAACAGGAAGTGAGCGACGTGGAGGCAGAGATGGCGAGGGTTTTTTAACGGTGGCGTTTGTGGCTGCAGGCTGGAGGAGACGAGCAGAGATCTGCAGCAAACCAAGGAGAAGCTGGAGCAGGAGGAGTTTATCTGCTCTGAGCTGGACGACGCACAGGAGACGCTGTACGACACGGCCGGACAGGTGAGATGACACCTGGCTGTCCTCGTCCTGCTGCTTTAACTGCTGTTTGTGGTCAAACCTTTAATTTGCTGTTTGTCCCGTAGCTGCTGAGCGCCGTCCACGCCTCCACCAGTGACGTGTCAGGTCTCCACGCTAAGCTGGACAGGAAGACAAAGGTCAAACACACCGACTTTCTCTGTGTTAAACTTTAACGTCACAACAGGAAGTAACGTGTCATTCTCGTGTTTGATTCTGGATGTTGACTGTTAGCAGAACGCCGCGGAGCTCTGACGTTTGTTTCCGTGCGAACAGCAGGAAGTTGAGTTTGTTTGTGTGTTTGAAGGTGGAGCAGCTGAACGTGCAGGTCCAGCAGACGTTCTGTCAGCGCGTGGACGACGCCTTCAGCAGCATGCAGCGCTGTGTCCTGCAGCACGGGAACAAACAGCGGGAAGAGCTGAGCAGCTACACACACGCCCTCGGTCAGTAACACACACACTCAGCTTCCTGCAAGGCTTTTATTGTGAAATGTCTGCAGGAAGTGAATGAATGGAATGCAGATGAAGGACTTGGCGGCTGGAGTGCCTTTGAGCCTGAGCGTTTCTCTTCAGAGATGTAGCTGTGGTATGTGACCTCTGACATCACGGTTTCCTGTACAGACAGTATGCTGGCGATGAACGAGGTGGCGCTGGAAGAAGCCCTGACGACCATCAAGTCCTTTGTGGGTGGAGTCAAGCAGCTGGTTGTGGAGGGCGTGGCTCGCTGTCAGGACAGAGTGCAGCAGCAGGGGGCGCTGTGCCAGCAGAACCAGCAGAGCATGCTGCAGCTGCTGGTAGGAACGCCACCTACAGGCCACGCCTACGCCATACAGACCACGCCCACGCTCAGCCGCCAAAGTCTAAACGCTCTGTGTGTGTGTGTGTGTGTGTGTGTGTGCGCGCAGGAGGAGCATCATCAGGACATGGAGGCGGTGCTGGTGAATCAGACTCTGATTGGTCTGTCTGCCGTCAAAGAGCTGAGCGACACTCTGAGGGTCACCATGGAGACGCAGCGAGCGCTTGCTGACAAGGTGAATTGTTTTGTATTTGTCATGTGATCATGAAGGAGTCGTGGATAACTGCACGTTAACACGCTAACAGGCTGCAGTGTTATTAGAGTCTGACACAGGAAGTAGATTAGTTTTCCTGTGGGACATTACGGCGGAGACAGGAAACAGGAAGTGTCTCTGTTATGAGGCCAGATTCTCTAAACGTACGGCGGCCTCCAGCGTCGGACTGGGATCCTGATTTTTACCGGATCTTTAAGGGGGCGTGTCCGCTGTTACTTCCTGCCAAAAAAAAAAATGTACGTTTGTTTAGTTTAAGTTGATCTATAACGATGTTTCTGTCTGTGACACGTCTGTAGAACCCGTCATGTATGAAGCAGGTTTGTTGCTCAGGGCATACAGCATCGCATGTTAAGTTGTTTAGCGGTTCTCTAACTGAGCGGTGCTGGTAAAAAGTAGTCCGCATGGCAGGATACACTCCGGTCCATGCCACTCATCACGCTGCTGCACATAAAGTCCAACCCAGTCCAAACACGCAACACGCATGTTGTCAAGGTGACCGGCCGCACTCCCGATGGTCAACCCAAACATTTCTCAGAGAAATGATCTGATCTTAGTTATGAACATGGAAACAACACATAATACCATGTATCAAAATATCATATCAACTCAAAACATGAAAAAATCACTTCTGAAACGTCATGAAGAAAATGCAGAACAAGAACCTGAAAATCCTTCCTGACGTCGTCTGTCAGCGTGTCCTGCAGCGAGCATGCATCTGTCGGCGTGTCCTGCAGCGAGCATGCATCTGTCGGCGTGTCCTGCAGCGAGCATGCATCTGTCAGCGTGTCCTGCAGCTAGCATGCATCAGCCTCAGCATGAACGGCTTTTTCTTTGCAGCAGGAATCCATGCAGCACGGAGAGGCTGCAGCGCTGCCTCAGGAAGGACCATGATCCTCTCTGCTGTCTTTTTTTTTTTTTAGNTTTTTTTTTTTAGGTCCTCGTCTCAGAGTGCGTTCTTTAATCACGGCGGCGACTCGTACCGGCTTTGTTCCGACAGATATTTCTCCTATCGTCATTGAACGTCTATTTTCAGCATCAACTTTAAGTGGACACGTTTAAAACATGCTGAAAGGTTAGAGAGTAGCATGAGCACGCTAACGTGGTGACTAAAAGAGGAAGAAGTACAATCGGGCGCATTCTTGGACAAAGAGTTTTTTGATTTTTTTTTTTTTTTTTTTTTTTTTTAATATATCAAATTTAATATTAAAAATCAGTCGAAGGGCTGGATTGCCCCGCGGGCCGTGTTTGAAGAGGTATGACGTAAGTTCTACCGTGTTTCTGTATGATGACGTGTTCTAAACGGACCTGTGTGTTGGTCGTCAGGTGGAGGCGCTGAAGGAGACCAGCACGTTTTTCATGGGACTGGTGGACGACCTGTCAGCGCTCCGAGAGTCCACGGTGCAGAGCGTCAGCGCCGTGCTGAGCCAGCAGGCGGTGCTGGAGGAGCAGATCCGCTGGGCTGAGGACCGCCACCGCACGGTACGGTGTCACGTCTGTTGTTCTGTATTAGAGCTGTGACTCCCAGCGTCACGCCAACACAGTCTCCATGTTGAGCGGCGTGAACGTTTCCGCTCCGCTCAGATTCTCCCTCAAAGGTCAAAGTTCACCTTTGACCTAACCCTAACCCTCTGACAGGAAGAGACAACAACACAATGTTTTACATCAAACATATTTATTGAGTTCAAACAGGCAAACCACCAGTATGCACCTTTAATCCGTATAGAATCAGCGTTTTACCATGCTTGTAAGCGTGTTGAGGTTGAACACGGATGTTTAGATTTGTTGTGTGACGTTGGCATGTCCTCCTCAGGCCGTGCAGCAGACCACGCAGATCCTGCAGCAGCAGCTCGGCCTCCTGGCTCTGCAGGTTCAGAGCGACTACGCCGACCTGCACTCCGCCTCCGGAGCGCTGCAGGAACCGCTACACGCCCTGCAGGACCGCCTCGACACGTGAGTCGCTCCGACACGCACTACGCGCTGAGGCTGATCCTGATGTGGTTCCATCTGGTTTTAGTCTCCGTGTCACAGGTTTCTCACGTCGTTTTCCTCCTTTTCTTGCTGCAGGAGTTGTCGTTCAGCAGAGCGCCAGGCTTCGTCGCGGGCGGACCTCCTGTCCTGCACCTCCTCCTCTCTGGCCTCCTCGCTGCGTGAGAATGCTGAGGAGGGCCTACAGACGCTGCAGGAGGTCACGGGACGCTGCTCGCACACGCACGGCTCCCTGTCTGGTAATGCACAGCGATTATCGTCCGTTCGGCATTAAACACGGAGTTCCTGCGCCTCACTACACGTCTTCTGTTTCCAGGTCTGCTGCAGCGAGACGTCCAGTGGCACTCCAGAGCCGTGGAGTGGGTGGAGACGGCGGCCCAGGAGGAGCTCGCCCTGCTGGAGGAGAATGCGTCCGATGCTCAGACGCTGCAGCAGGTAAAGACGCAGGCGTGTCTGTTTACACGTTAAAAACAGAACACGATCATCAGCGTGAACACTCGTGATGTGACGTGTTGTTCTGACATGGTGTTTCCTGCAGCGTGTGGAGACTTCCTGCGGGGAGAAGCTGCAGGCGGCAGAGGAGGATCTGTGCGTCCGTCAGCAGGAAGTGAAACGGGCCGTAATGGCCGTCCAGAACCAGACGTCTGTGAACCAGACGGCGCTGGAGCAGCATCAGATGGACGTGCAGCAGCAGGTGGCGAGGAGCCGGCGGCTGCTGCAGGACTTCCTGCAGGACGAGCTGCAGCACGACGTTCCCACCGGTAACACCTCCCACGCCATTCTGCTTCTTCAGGTTTCTGTGAAGAACATGAGGGTTTGGTGTGTGTGTTCCCTGATCATGTTTGACGTGGCGTGAACACAGCTCATGTTCTTCATCAGGACTTTTCTCATGTAACGTTTAAAGGACTTTTTACTTTAATGCTGAAACTCTGCAGTAAAGTCACAGACGAGCCGTCTGATTGGCTGATGACAACAGATGAGGTCATCAATGTGTCGAGTCCTTCACCTGTCGCTAACGAGCTGTGACGCCCCCTTCAGGTACCACCCCTCAGCGTCGGGAGTATGTGTATCCGCAGCAGCTGGAGAAGTCTCTGAGCCGCGGCGAGCTGCTGGAGAGCCTGAGGAGGCGGCAGGAGGAGCTGCAGGTGGCCATGATGGAGGAGGAGGAGCCAGAGGAGGAGAAACGCGGTCAGGTCGATCACGTAAGTTCATCACGTCAAAAAAACCTGCACACATGACTTTAGTCATCAGGAACATCCTTCTGGTTTCGCCGTTAAGCTGCAGCAGCCGAACGTCCCTGAAGTATCGATGAACTTTGATCTCTTAACTTCCAGAAAAACAAATCAAACTTTAAAACCTAAAATCCAAATCTCTCTTGTTTTCCCTCGTGTGCTTTCTTTATCTGTGTGCGTGTGTGTGTGTGTGTTAGGATTCCCTGGAGGACGAGCTGAGCGCATGTAACGACAGCGCGGCCACAGAACCTTCATCGTCCTTCATCGATGAAAACCTCGTCTGCAACGAGAACAAGCGAGTTCCTTTCTTTAAGGTGAGAATCGTCATTCGTTAACAAACAGGAAATGAAAACGCTCGTTAACACAGTCACACTGACGCTGAGGTTCGTTTCTCTGAATGTCTTAAATCACTTTTATCGTTTGATTTTGTTTTTATTTATCGGCTGAAAAGTTGCTGTTCTGACAAATTTCTACAAGTTTCTGGAAAATCCTCAAAAAAAACATTAAAAAAGAACAAAATATTCTAAAAAAAACTCAGTTTAAAAAGTTTTTGACTTTCTGAGTCGAGCTTAATTTCAGACAGAATATCCTTACAAACTGAGAAAGAATTAAAATTTTTAAAATGAATTATTCTTGATTTTCCAAAATCAAAGTCACACAACAAATATAAGAATGCACTTAAAAAAAAAAATGTGTGCGTGTGTATTTAAAGGACCATACTAGTGGTTTTGCATGTTTGAGTTTGCAAACACAAACACAAATTGGAGCAGTAAATATCAGAATTGTTTTTCCTACCTTCCAGGCTGTCACTGGTTTCATTCCAGTATGACATAAAAATTAGCTTTAGAGACGTGAAACGTGTTTTTACATAAATAATCATCACAGAGAATAAAATGATCCAAAACGGAGCTCCTCAGAACAAAACGTACGTCTCCGTCTGAAGACATTAAAATGACCATTTCTTCTATGTTCTGACGTACCTGTCAGCAGGTGAAACACTGAATTTGAAGGTGTTTGTATTGCCTGGCGTTTGATTTTGAAAGATTAGAGGATTTGGCAAAATAAGAGGAAAACTGAAACACACATTTATGTTTTGGAAAATGTTTGTCAGTGAGGTATTTAATGTTAGTATTTATTGAGCTTAAACATGAAAAATAAACGGTATGGTCCTTTAACAGTTGGACAAGAAGAGCAAACTCATTTCCCTGAAACGAGATGAGGAAAACTGATATCTGTCTCAAATGATCTGGAATAATCTGGATGTTTTATTAGGTGATTGATCGTTGATGATCGTAATTCTGGCCTGTTTTTTTTTTTTTTTTTTTTTNTTTTTTTTTTTTTTTTTTTCAGCAGAAGAAGGCGAGTAAGAAGGAAACGAAGAATCCCACCAAACCGAAAATGTGTGACGACACGACGCCTCAGCCTCAGAAATCCAGACTGCCGCTGCGCTGCCAGAACTTACTTTAACATGAAATAATGTTGCTTCTCACTTTTCCTGTTTTAAATAATTCTGTGTCCTGGTTATTTTAGATGCTTTGTTTTTTCAGTTTGTTTCAGTGTGTTTAAGTTTTGTTTTTTTTATATATATATATATATATATAAAACATTAAAGATGTTCTTTCTTCATTCATGTCCTTGAAGCTTTTGCTGCTTTAGATCAAATGAAAACATTTGTTTTTGTGCAGAACTTTATGTTGGAATTACAGCATGAACAAAGTTTAGACTTTAAGCTGAGAATGATATTATAGAAATGAGGAAAATCAAATCCTTCAATTAAAATTTATAATGTGAGATTGTTTATAAATACTCAATTTAATTATTTTATTCCAATTCAGAGTGGAGAAGAAAGTGAATTTTATTGAATCCAGATGCTTTATGATTATAGCGACATGAAAATGCTGCATTCATGGTCTTACTGTGTTAACTAACGTTTTATGCTGTGCGTGGAAATTTCCGATAGCATTTGAATGCGGCACAGAAAAACAAAACTGGCACTGAATTCTTTAAACTTTCAACCCGGTGAGATGGTTGATTTGGTTCCCGTGTCAAATGGTTCCAGCAGAACTCTACTGGTAACAATAACAACAATAACGCTGAGTGAGCAAAAAAAAAAAAACACNAAAAAAAAAAAAAACACACACGCTTTTCTGTTAAGTTAGAAATGTTCGAGACATCGCGATGGATTTTGGCTTCTAAACACTCAGCTAGCAGATAATCATGTTTCTGTTTATTTAAAGCTCTTTAGATTTTCATTTAGAAAAATATTTAGCTATACGACAGAACGCAGAGAGTTAGATCAGATCCTCAAACCTCTCATTGTCACAGCAGAGCCTTTAGATTGTTTAAAAGAATTTATTTTTAATTTAATTTAATTTTAATTTTAGGCAGCAGATGAAAAAGTTGCTTCTCGCTCTTTGCTGCAGTTTGATTCAGGCGCTGCGGGAACCTAAATGCATCACGTGACTTGAACTTCAGGTCCTCTAATGCTGTTACTGGAAAAAGGAAGAGAAAGGTGTGGCGCGCGGGAACGTGGTAAAGTCTCGCTAAAAACGTTTGTTTTAGTTGATATTTTATGTCTGAGGTCGGTGTTAATCTGCGGAAATGAACGGAGCATCACGTGTGTGTGTCCTGACGGTGCTGCTGTCGTTCTGCTGCGTGTTAGCAAAGGATCAACACCTTTGCTTACCTGTCGGAGGTAAAGCCTTTCACTTTTTAACGCCACAAACATGTTTTACATGTATGTATCATGACGCACATGTTTACAAAAGCTTGTTAATCATGTTAATCTGACCAGTTTGCTGCTGATTACGTCATCATCCCAGCCAATAAGACGTCATTATTTTATGTTAAAATTAATCTAATTTATCCGAATGCAGCTATACACAAGAAAATGTGCCTCCGCCAGAGAATATAGTCCCAGAAGAAAACGGCTTTTACAGAGAAATGAACTCGGCCGTGTGTAATCATATGTTCATGTTAGCAGGTGAAACATGTAATTTGAAGATGTTTGCATCACCTGAACGTTTGATTTTGTAAGATTAGGCGATTTGAAAATTAACAGGAAAACTAAAATACGGGGTTTTTTGTTTTTGTTTTTATTATTTGAACAATACATATAATGTAAAGTATGAAGTCATCAAAATAATCACAGCTATTAACAATATTATTTAACTATATACAACCTTAACACGCATAGAAGAATACAGATAAATACATAAATTAATATAATTACCTGAGGATAAGAGAAAAAAATTATGTACATCACGTATGTATATACCGTATATAAACATATTCATAGACATAGATGCATAAAAAAGAGTGGGAATCAAAAGGAAATCTTAAAGAGTTTAAAGAAATTGAGAGTTTTAATAGCTTTGAGATTGTTTGAAGTTTGAATAGAATGGATGTATTGGTTAATTCATAAATTAAATCTACTTTGTGAATATGAAATTTTGCAAAAACGAGTAGAAGATTAATAACATAGAATTCATTCTGCCTCTTTTTTCCGACATCAACGAAGCCAAACAACACATCCTGAAACGTGAGGACAAAGTTACAGTAAATATTATTATGCTGAATACGAACAGAAAAGTTCTTCCAAAGTTTTTACATGTATGACCGTTTAAACCTTACAGTTGCAGAATGAACAGTTTGGTAGAATCTGTGCAGCAGTTTAAAGCATCTCTCTGAGTTTAAGTCCAGACATTCTTCCATTTAATATCAGGAACAGTACTCACTATATTAGCTTGGAAAAGTCATCTAATATTTTTGTTCCTTAAACTGGGAGAGGATGAAAAACAAATTCTACCAGCATCTGTTTCATTTTCCTTCAGAGAGAAAGATGGAAATAAAACAGGACGACTCCTCTGGAATCTCATCCGTTACAGGAAAGTTATGAGTAGATAAGAATTCAGAATAACTTAAAAGATAAGCTTCAGAGCTGAATAGTTGTTTAACATACAGAATATTGTGTTTAAACCAGTTAAAAACAGACTTATTTTTATATAAGGTATTATAAGGTATTTATGTAAGGTATTTGTGGGGAGAAGTTATGTTTATAGGTTTATATAAACATATACTGTAAATATGTTATATGTTTATATATATGTATGTTTATATGTTATATGTTGATATAACATTTATATGTTTATAAATGAGGTTACCAGCATCTGTTTGTGGAAATTCGCCAGTTTGAGAGGTAAATTATCAATTTTGTAATTAGACATTAATAAAAAGGACAGACCACCAAGCTTAGAGAAAATGAAGTTTGGGATGTAATTCCGAGTAGAATCAGGATTTATAAGGAACTGGTTAATCCAGTTTTAATTTTGAAAGTAGAATTTAAAGAGGTAAAATTGAGAAAGTTGAGACCGCTCAGTATTATTCATCACAGCTAAACGTTTGACATAATGAGTTTTGTTTTTCCACAGAAATTTGAAAAGCATCTTGATGTAGAAGTAGCGTCGTTGTCATGAAGAGAGAGAGCAGCAGAAGTCGTTCAGAAACGAGCTTTGGTCATTAATGTTCAATCAGCAGCCACATATTAAAGCTTTTTTTGGGTTTTATTAATAACAGGTTATTAACAGGTTAAAATTTAGGCTGCATCTCAGATCAGCATCCTTAGTGATAATAACACCAAGTAAGGATGTGTCCTCAGGGTTTTATAGCCATTAATTCACATTTTTTTATAATAAGAGAAAGGTCAGAAAATTCTGGAATCTGAGAAGCGTCTTTTAAAAAGAGAGTAGCATAAACGCGTTCGTGCTGCTTCCTTTTCAGACCAGAAAAAATATCTTTTTCTCCCATTTCAGATTCCCAGAGACAAATGTTGGGTGCTGAATAACAGCCTGTTATTTTCATTTTTTGTATTTTTTTGTACGGACTGTTTTTGTTAAGTGAAAACAGACTTTTATTTCTATTTATTTATTTTGCAGTGAAAACAGCTTTTTTTGTGCTTCATCGCTCACAGCTCATCTGCCATGCCATCACAGGGTCACTTCCTGTTTTTTCAAATTAAAATCTGAAAAGAATGAAGCCTGTTGTTCGTGAATTCTGTTAAAACCATAAATCAGACGAGTTCGTTAAATCTCAGCCTGACGTGACGCTGAACTGATCTGGGGTTTTTCTTTCGTCTAACAGGTAAACTGTCCATCACTCCGGACGGCGTCTCTCAGGAACCGACCATCATTGTGTGGAAACACGGAGACAACCTGGTGCTAGAGTGGGTGCAGAAGGATTCGTCTTTGTTGATCTATTCAAGTTTTAAAGGCCGCTCTCAGCTGAACACGACCACGGCACGTCTGGAAATCAGCGGCCTGACTCTCACCGACAGCGGCGTTTATTCGGCGGAGCTCAACAACCTGCATCTGCCTGACAGGTTCAACGTTACCGTGGTGAGGAAAGTCGAGAAGCCTAAGATATGGCTGACGCCGCTGACGTGCTCGGACCTCTCTCCGTCCTGCAAGCTGATGTGCGAGGGAATCATGACGGATGTGGGACTGCCCGTCTTCCGCTGGAGGAGCGATGCGGGACACTGGATCGACGGCGAGCGGGAGCTGGAAATCTCCAAAAACACCACAAACACACAACAGTTCTTCTGTCTGATGAAGAATCCCGTCAGCGAGGAGGAAAGCGACGGTTTCACCAACCCGTTCTTCAGAAAGCCTCCTGAGGGGGTCGGGGCCACAGGGTGGAGGCTGGTGCTGGGGGTGGGGGTGGGGGTGAGTGCTCTTGCTCTTGTTGCTTTTTTTGTCTTTTGGAAACGCAAGAACATCAATGAATTTCTCTCTGAATGTAAAAATAAAGAAGCAGCATCGACTGAGGAAAGACAGGGGATGAAAGAGCAAGGGAACGAGAAGGACGAGAACGCAGAAACGGCGTGAAACGCTGAGACGGGAGTCCAAAAACTAAACAAACACAAAATCAATCAAATACGTTCAGGAAAAAACTCCTAAACTCAGACAAACAAACCTGAAGCTTTTAGCCTGAGAGTCACAAACAACAAAAACAACAAAATAAACAACAAAATAAACAATAAAAACAACAAAAATAAACATCAAAAGCAGCTCCTCTGATCCCTCAGCGACTCGTTTAGTTAAAATTCAGCTGTTTTCATGTTTTTTCTTGCAGCTGAAGTAAAGTCGAAGTATTTTCCTCCTGAACATGTTTGTCTTTTTAGAGAATAGAATAGAATAGCTTTATTGTCATTATATGTAACATATAATGACATTATATTATTATTATTGTACAGACGGCTGGCCTGTTGCCATGGTAACGAGCTGAGTGACAGCTGACAAAATGATAAAACCGCATCTTTACATGTATAATCTACATTTCTAACGTAACGATTTATTCATAAATCTGGTTTTTATGGAAGAATCGTTCCGTCTGAATGATTCTTCTGATTTTTTTGGTTTGTTTTGTTTTTGATTTTTCAGCATCAAAAAAAGCAGAAATTAATTTGAAAACTTTAAAAGTTCTCAACATTAAAGTTAATAAATGACTAAAGGTGAATTTATCAGCACTGACATTTGTCATATTGGACATGCAAAGTCAAATTCATCATTAGTGAAAAAAAGTGACACTAAAGTTTGAATTCAGAAAACAAAATTCCTGATAATAAAAACAATCTGATAAATCAGTACAGGTCAATATTTATATATTATTATTTATCTGGTTGTCTTCCTGGCTGAAGGTGTTGTAATTTATCATTTGTTCTGCCATGATGCTCTTTAGTTTTTAAAATCTGCTGCTGTTTGAGCAGCTGATATTGATCAGATTGTATTGATTATTTCTGATCAGAAACATGTTTGATGCTAAACATGATGAATTCTTTAATAATAATATGAAGAATGCAAATCACCATTTCTGCTTTTGCTGCATCTTCCACATTTTCGCTGTTCTAATCAAACGTGATGATGTATGATGTATGATGTCACAGTTCTTACTGCAGGTGAAACGACAGGAAGTGGCATTTGTGAGCTGCTTCACTCTCGTGCATGACTTTCTGGTGAAGCACTTTGCTCTTATTGCTTCAGTGTTTCTCTTTGAAGCGTAATAAATTGTTTTAGTAATTTATTTTGCTGACATTTGTTGTTGTTTGTTCTGAACTATTTGCATAAAAAAATAAAGTGTTACAAAATATGTGAGAAGTTTTTTGTGTATTTCTAGCACATTATAATTCAAAGAGCTTCACATCTATGGAATACCCATTGTGCCAAAATTAAAAATAAACAAAAGAATAAATAAATGTGGAAATATAAAGACAATTTTAAAAAAATACATAATTCTGAGCATTTTTATTTTCATATTTGTTCATTTATTTCTGGATACATTTATTTCTATATATATTCATTTTTCCCATTTAAATTTCTGTATTAATTTCCTTATATATATATATTTTATTTTCTATTTATTTTTATATAATTTATTTTTATATTTATTTTCATATTCTTTTTCGCGTATATTCTCCTTTATATTTTCCGATATAATTTCGGATATATTCTTGTGGGCCAAGCTGTCAATCACCTTGCTGTGGGCGGGCCTTCTCCTGGCTGCGGCCCCGCCCCCCGGCACAGAGCGCTGCTGGCGGAGGCTTCATCATCGCTGCATTCAGATGAAGATACTTAATAAGTTTTAAAAGTTATTTCATTAACATAAGACACGTGATGAACTGCTGGCCTCATCAGTGATTATCACGGTACGGTTTGGACAGGACACCGGACTTCGTTGGGCCACACGTGTTTCAGGGTAACATGTTAATGAGATAACTTTTTAAACTGATTTAGTATCTTTATCTGTCGTCTGAATGCAGCGATGAGACTTCTCCCTCTTTCAGAACTGAATAACTGTCACCTAATTAAGTTTTCAGATTTTTCATGTGAGAAAGTCTCTGCTTAGATTTAGAATTTATGGTCGACTGATTAAAATAATGCTGAATTAAAACTTTTTTCAACGTTTTCGGGGCTCCGCCCTCAGCGCTCTGTACTGGTGAGCTGTAGGAAGGAAGGCCCGCCCACAGCCAGGTGACTGACAGCTTGGCCCACAAAAATAAATACAAAAACATATTGGGAAACATATGAAAATAAATTTTAAAATAAATAAATGAAACTATAAGAAAATGTAAGGAAATTAATACAGAAATTTAAATGGGAGAAATTAATAAATATATATATATATAATATATATATATACAGAAATAAATGAATAAATCTGAAAATAAATAAAAATGCTTATAATTATTTTATGTATTTTTTAATTTGTCATATTTCCACATTTATTTATTTAGTTTTATATTTATTCATCTTTATATTTCCACATTTATTTATTTTAGTTTTGGCACAATAATGGGCATTCCATACATATCAACATGAGAGCAGACATGAAGGTTAAAATGAGAATAAAACCATTTCTTAGAATAATAAAGAAAAATAAAGTCAGATACAAAATGAAGTCAGGTACGGTGGGAAAAATTTAATAAACAAGGACAAGATTTAACAAACGATTAAGATCATTTTACAAGAACATAGTTTATAAAACAATGAAATGCAGGTAAAAGGAAAGTTAGGAAAGTTTTCAGCTCTGATTTTTTTGTTTATTTCAAAGTTTCTGAAATGAACAAAAAGGAAGAAAATGTATATGAAGATTATTTCTAAGGACTTTTTAACGTTATTTCATTCCTTCATCTTCAGAAAGTTTACACTGATGACGTAAATCCCGGCAGGGACACAGATTTCGGTACCGGAAGTGAGCACTGGTCACCATCGAGCTCGGTCTCTGCTGTGCGCACCACACCGAGGCCGTGATGGACGTGGACGAAGCGCTGCGGCTGGTCGGAGAGTTCGGCTCGTGTCAGCGGAGATCCGTGGCTGTGCTCGTTCTCACACAGGTCAGAAACAATAAAGCTTCGTGTTTTATTTCACCGCTGCAGCCACGCAGCCGTGGCTCCGCAGGAAGTTTTTAAGCTGTGGCTTGAAACGTGTTCTNCACCGCTGCAGCCACGCAGCCGTGGCTCCGCAGGAAGTTTTTAAGCTGTGGCTTGAAACGTGTTCTTCCGTGGATGTAACGAAACACGTAGCAACCCAACGGAAACGTTTCCAGAAGCACAGCTCGTATTTTAGCTGAAGCCCACGTCCACGCAACATTCCCACAACGATCACGGTGAACCAAACTCCATCCAGAAAACTGCCGTTTCCGTGGCTCGATTAACTTCCACGCAGCAGCCACTCTAACAGCTTTATGTCTATGAATTCTTATTTCAGCTTCTGTCGGAGGCATAACGGGAATTTGAACTTGTTGCACGGTAAATCGGTAAATCCAGTAACGATCCTCCATCAAATAACGCCGAACCGAAGCAGGAAAACACGTTCACACAACCACTCAGAAACTTCAGATTTACCGAAACCGGATTCTTAGTCGGTTCATGTGCCGAATTTACCACAACTTCCTGTTTATCCTTAACGTGAAGTTTCTTAAAGTCACCGATAACGGAAACCTCCGGTAATGAATGATTAACGCTAAACTCCCTGCAGCTAAGGCTAACGACTAAATCCTGATCTGTGGTTTTAATTTCATTTAGATTTTATTCCTTCAAGTTTATGGAAGATTATAAGGGACACGTACAAATAAAAATAAATAGAGTGAAATATAAAACATATATAAAATACAACACGTTTTCATTTATATTTCATTTCCATACACACATTAATGTCATAATTAAATAAAAAACATAGTATAGTGCAAACTGTTTATTTTTTTAATTTGAATGGTTGAATTAATAATTGTTTTTCATTGTAACATGAATTTTTCATGTTACATTAAAATCAGATCGTAGTGAAAAGAAAAGATCAGGGGTTTTTATTTCATGTTGTCCAGCAGGGGGAAAGATAGATATGCCAATACTAAATGCAAAGCCCTCTCATTTCAAGCAGTTGAAATGAGAGGGCTATTAGTTATGGCAGAATGAAAAAGAAAACAAGGTCCACTCACAGTGTGGGGGCGGAGTTTTAAGGCGTGGTTTGATATTAGTGGAGGTTACAGAGAGAATAGGAGACAAAACTTATCACAGATGAATTTCCTCAACAAACAAAACAAGCTTTGCAAACAGTAGCAACAAATTAGCCTCATGCTAACAGTTTGAAGCTGCAGCTGGACATGAAGGAACGTTACCGGTCTGCCGTACACATTCCTGTTACCTCCATAATCAGGAACCTGGAAATGCGGATTACAGAACCAGAAACTGTGAACCTCTANTTCCTGTTACCTCCATAATCAGGAACCTGGAAATGCGGATTACAGAACCAGAAACTGTGAACCTCTACATGTCAATCATGCTAACTGCGTGTTCTTCACATGCTGCTATAGAGCCGCAACCTCATCCTTTATTCTCTCCTGACCCGACACGATCGCTAACTATCACCTGCTAATGCATGTTCAGAACAAACCATGCCTTAAGCTCCGCCCCCACGCTGTGATTGGACCGTGTTTTCTTTTTCATTNAGAACAAACCATGCCTTAAGCTCCGCCCCCACGCTGTGATTGGACCGTGTTTTCTTTTTCATTCTGGCACTGATAACGCAGCGGCTTCAGGAAAAGAAATGGGAGGCTTTGCATTTAGTATTGGCATGTCTATGCTGCCCCCTGCTGGACAACATGAAATAAAAACCCCTGATCTTTTCTTTTCACTGTGATCTGATTTTAATGTAGCATGAAAAATTCATGTTACAATGAAAAACAATTAATACAACCATTCAAATAAAACAAAAATCACTTTGCATTATACTATATGTTTTTCACTTAATTATGACGCATTTTATGCATGTATGGAAATGAAATACAAATGAAACATGTATTCTATTTCACAAATGTGTATTATATTTAACTGTATTTTTTATTTTAATTGTGTCCCTTATAATTTTTCATATAAGTTTCATGTTGGACAAGTTACAAACAGATTAAGATGTTTTTGCTGTGATCAATTAATTAGCTTCAAGGTTCTATTTTATTCACCTTACAATTTTAATGACATTTCTCCTCATTAATTTGCAAAAATGATGAATAATTCAACTAAAACAAATGGGCGGCACAGTGGCTCAGTGGTTAGCTCTGTCGCCTCACAGCGAGAAGATCCCAGGTTCGAATCTGACCGGTTCCTTTCTGTGTTTCATGTTCTCCCCGTGTCTGCGTGGAGAACATGAAACACGTGCCGGCTTCTTCCAAACACACACAGGTCAGGTGAACAGGAAACTCTAAATTGCCCATAGGTGTGAATGAGTTTGTCTCTGTGTGTCAGCCCTGTGACAGACTGGACACCTGTCCAGGTGAACCCCGCCTCTCACCCAATGACTGCTGGGATAGGCTCCACCCCCGTGGCCCTTAACAGGACAAAAATGGATGGATGGAACTAAAACAAATAATTCACATTAACAAAATGCTAAAATGGATCTGCAATTAAAATATCCTTACATTACAATAAAACCACATAAAAATGATAAAAGATGTAAAAACATAATACTAAATATTACTTAAAATACTAAAAATGACATCTCAAACACATTTCAAGTCTCTACAAGCTGATTTTTATGTTGTACTGAATGAACTGAAACCAATGACAGTCTGGAAGATAGGAAAAACATTTCTAATATTTGTATGTTTTGGAAAATGGTTGCGGTAATGAAACATTTGCAGTTGTAGCAAAAGTTTAGACGCTCCTGATAAACAACATGTTTAATTGTTTTTTGAAGAAGTAAATACAAACAAACTTTAAAAACGAGGTTTCTTCACTTTTTGTTCCATGAACTGAAAAGTGCTGCATGTTGTCCAGGCGGTGGCGCTGTGGGGTTAAAGGTCAGCAGGTTGTTTTGTGGCGTTGCAGGTCTACATGGCCTGTCAGTCCATGCTGATGGTCTTAGTGGGATCTGCAGCAGAGTATCGCATCGAGACGCAGGACGCCGCCTCGCCCGGCCAGCAGGAAGTGCACCGCGTGACCTTCACAGAGGACGTGAACTCCATCGTTACTGAGGTGAGGCAGCAGGAAGTCCTGCCAGCTTCATCACGCTACTTGGTGTTTTGGATGTTAACGTCGGGTTTGTTGAGGTTTGTTGTTCCTGATAAAGTTTCGGGTCGTACAGGAAGCTTCTCACGTCGTTCTGTCTCTGACTAAAACTCAGCCAGATTATTTCAGCCTGTTTGAAGATGAATTAACTTATTTCTGAAATTTTGTAGAAACGGGAGACAGAATCTGGAAGTAAGACGGATCTCTGCGCTATCGTGAAAATCACTTTGGATTCTGTAGAAACAAGCATAAAGCTTTAGAGAGGCTCAGTACTTACCAGTCGACCTTGTGTTCCTCAGTGGGTTCTGGTCCAGCAGCAGGCCTACAAAGTCAGCCTGGCTGGATCCCTGTTCTTCGCTGGGCTTCTGGTGGGGAACGTCGTCTTTGGGCCGCTCTCAGACCGGATTGGAAGGAAACCGGTTTTCCTGACAGGTGAGCACAACCAGAACCAGAACCCGAAGTCCAGTTAATTCAGCCAGAATCCCTCTGATGCCCCCTGCAGGCTGAATGTATTTCTGATTTTATGTGTCAGTTTTTATGCCAATAAATACAAATAGAAAACATCAGAATTGTGGGTTTTTTCTCTGTCCTGTGTTGCGTTTGGTGTCTGTGGTGTGTTTGGTGTCCCTGCGGTGTGTTTGGTGTCTCTGTGGTGTGTTTGGTGTCTCTGTGGTGCGTTTGGTGTCCCTGTGGTGTGTTTGGTGTCTGTGGTGCGTTTGGTGTCTCTGCTGTGCGTTTGGTGTCTCTGTGGTGCGTTTGGTGTCTCTGTGGTGCGTTTGGTGTCTGTGATGCGTTTGGTGTCTCTGTGGTGCGTTTGGTGTCTCTGTGGTGCGTTTGGTGTCTCTGCGGTGTGTTTGGTGTCTCTGCGGTGCGTTTGGTGTCCCTGTGGTGTGTTTGGTGTCTGTGATGCTTTTGGTGTCTGTGATGCATTTGGTGTCTCTGTGGTGCTTTTGGTGTCTCTGTGATGCGTTTGGTGTCTCTGTGGTGCGTTTGGTGTCTGTGATGC
>VXCM01005327.1:0-18744 GCA_014773175.1 Lucifuga dentata
ATTTATTCGGGCTTGGGACCGGCACAAGGAGGACACTGGCTTGTGCCCCCTTGAGGCTGCATTACGACATCTTTAAAGTACGTACTTCTATAACTCACAGACACAAGTTGCATCAGACGTTAGACAGTATTATCTCCAGCTAAAACCCCTCGAGATTGTTGTACAGCAGAACGTTGCTTCATATTCACACATGAAACCATCAGGGATGTTCAGGACTTTCACAAATATTCCCACAGCTCCCACTTATAATCACCATTAGGGGGCTGACGGCGTTTTTCCCAGTCAGGCGTTCATATTAACAGTAAATGAAACGTGAAGTGAACGCAGCATCTGGTTTCTGCTCCGACCCCCTGCTGAAAAAAAATCTCAACCTGGTCCGAAACCGATTCTAAATTATATCAGGCGCCATCTGCACGAGATTTCTAGATTCCTTTCTCGTCTTGATTTGACTTTAATATGTTTGTTTTAGCCTAAGTCATGTGACAACTCTCGACCTGCTCATTGGTTAGAAATCAACTCAAAGCAGGAAAAGGTTTACGGGAAAACTAAACCACATGGTAAAACGACAGAATCTGGATACGTTCCGTGGATCGTTCATGTTCGTTCTGTAAACACGAACTCCAAAATGAAAAAATAAAAGTCAGTTTTGAGGCGTTGTTTGTTTTTGTTTTACAGACTTTGCAGAAACATGAAGATTTTAAATGACTAGTGCAGCGCCCGTTCAAAACATGCGTGTTCAGACCGGGCTGGACTTTATGGTGTGTGCCATGCCTGCCATAATTTAGTTCTGCACATCCTCTGAGCTAGCTTTGCTGTACGGGGTCGGGTTGAGA
The DNA here is from genome assembly GCA_014773175.1 of Lucifuga dentata. Classification (NCBI taxonomy): domain Eukaryota; kingdom Metazoa; phylum Chordata; class Actinopteri; order Ophidiiformes; family Bythitidae; genus Lucifuga; species Lucifuga dentata. Next base: position 834 of record VXCM01005327.1, read on the forward strand.
CCGTGACACTGGAACAGAGCGTATCCTGCCACACGGACTACTTTTTACCGGCACAGCTCAGTTTGAGAACCGCTTATCCAAACAACTTCACATGTGCCGCTGCACATCTTTGGGTCCTGAGCAACAAACCTGCTGAATATCAGCTTCATACATGACGGGTTCTAGAGACGTTGNTCTTTGGGTCCTGAGCAACAAACCTGCTGAATATCAGCTTCATACATGACGGGTTCTAGAGACGTTGGTGCCACAGGCAGATAGACTTTATAGACAGATGCCTAGTTCCAATTTTTGTTTTTTGATAGTCTCTTTTATTTATTTATTTATTTTTTAAGCAGTCCATAATGTAACTGATACCCATATTTACACTGTTAAGACCTGAAACAAGCCGCACATGTTAAAAAAAAAAAAAAAANGGGTTTGGTTTCCAAGATGGAGGTTAAAAAACGTTGTAATGATACCAGCGTTGATGAAAATAATTTTTTACATTGCTTTCTACAGCATTTAATTAGATTTCAAGATGGAGGAGAGGATTAGCGTACTAACATAGCTTTAGCGTGTGGCAGTGATTGCTGCTACGTCATTCATAAATGGACGCATATTTTATCTGCAAGCCTTTATTATCTTTATTATTTATTGGTTCCCATTAGCTCCCGCTTCAGAGGTTGCTCGTCTTCCTGGGGACCACAAACTTTAAAATACAACAATTTTAAAATACAAAATCTGATAAACAAAAATAGAGTTGAAAACATACAAACAAGAAATCTAACAATAACACAGTAATACAAATACAATGAATATCATCATAAAAGCATGATTCAAAACAGCACCAAATCAATCATATGTGGGTTTTAAATTATTTCTTACTTGTTTCCTAAAAAATATAGTCAAAAATTAAAAAAAAAAAAAAAAAAAAANAAAAAAAAAAAAAAAAAAAGTCAAAAGTGGTGAGGAAATTATGATCTGTATGTTGAGACAGTCGCTTTGAAAAACATCCTGATAAATATCCAGTTCATTTCCACATATAAATTTGGACTAAAATGAACCTGAGAATACCTGATTCCATGTTGTTTTTTACCGTTTACATGTTGCCTCTCACCCAATGAATACTGGGTAGGCGCCAAACCGTTGTGACGACAGGATGATGAAGGGGTATCTAGTTTGAAGCGTGTTGAACTTGTATTTCTGAAGTTTCATTTCTCTGAAGCTGAATTGAGGTCAGAGAGTTTGCCTGTGTTTCACTGGATGACACAACACTCTGTTACCGGAAGAAGATGTTTATTTCTTTATTTTTTACAGTGTGTTCTAAAAATAAACCAAACATCTGAAAAGGTAAAGAGTGGCACAACAAAGGCTCGACACGTACGGCGGCCCCGCGGCGCCACGGATCCGGGTCCTTTGAAGGGACCATTAGGAATAAAAAACGGACTCTGAAACAGCTTTTAACCCCGCAGGCCTCCGAACCCGCCTGGACTGGGCTGGACTGGGAACCATTTCCACAGGATGGATTACGCACAGAACACCTGACACATTCACAGCCTGCCTGCAGGGAAAGCAGTAATTAGTGCCGCTTCCTTTATGTGATATTCTGTAGATTCTATAGGTTAATATTTCAGCATGGCTGCATATAAACCAACTGCTCTTAGACAAAAACGGAGATTTTTTAATATGTTTCCTGAGGGCAGATTGCTGCTTGTGTAACTCGCTGTGTATGATGGATGTTACAAAAAAAAAAAACAACCTCACAGATATAAAGTTACTAATTTAACCGAGTTATACTACAGTAACTTTTAAAAGTCCAGGTTCTCTGCATTTCAGAGGGAAATACTGTACTTTTTACTCCAACTACATTATTAAGACAGCTGTAGAAATAAGCAATACAGCCTTAAAGGACCATACTGGTGATTCTGCATGTCTAAACCCAATGAATACTATACTACACTGGATGGATGGATGGATGGATGGATGGATGGATGGATGGACGGATAGATAGATATTTTCCAAAAGCATAACACTGCATTTTAATTTTCCTGTTATTTTGCTTATTACATCCTCTAATCTTTCAAAATCAAATGTTCAGGTGATACACACATCTTAAAGGACCATACCGTCCATTTTGCATGTTTGAGCCTAATATATTCAGTTTTCATACATGTAACGTTACTGACAATCATTTCCCAAAGCATACTACTGGAACGGTGAATTAAAAATGTTTTTCCTACCTTCCAGACCTCCATTGGTTTCAGTTCATTCTGCTATTAAAATCAACTTGTTGATACTGTAAACGTTCTTGGGATAGGTAATCCATCATCACCAACAAGACGTGTATTCAGGTTTTTTTAGAAGTTATGTAATTTTAGTGTTTAAGCTCAATAAAAAGCGTGGAGTGAATGTATGCCTCCACCGGGGAATATAGTCCCAAAAGAAGACCTGCGTTTATGGAAAAATTTAAAGGACCGTGACTTCATAAGGCTGTGTAACTATTAGCAGGAGAAACATGGATTTTTAAGGTGGGTGTATCACTTGAATATTTGATTTTGAAAGATTAAGAGATTTAGCAAAATATCAGGAAAGCTGAAATACGGTTTTATCCTTTGGGAAATGATTTTCAATAATGTAACATGTATGAAAATTTAATATATTAGGCTCAAACATGCAAACTGGCTGGCATGGTCCTTTAAAATTCAATGTCTGACTGGTTAACATGCATGTCTGAATACAGAAAGCATGGTCGTTTTTAATTTCTCATAAAAGTCGTCTTGTCCTGGGACTATATTTCCTGGTGGAGACGTACATTTTCTGTCATGTAGCTCCACATTGGCTCAAATAAATTAAATAATTCTGTCAAAAAATAAGAACATTGTTTAGTTCGCTTTGATGATTTACCTATGTCAAACATGTTTCAAGTCTCTACAAGCTGATTTTTATAGCGTAGTGGAAGGAACTGAGACCTATGGCAGTCTGGAAGGTAGGAAAAACAATTCCAATTTATTGCTCCAGTAGTATGTTTGGGAAAATGGTTGGCAGTAATGTAATGAGTATTTAAAGGACTCAAATGTGCAAAATCACCGATATGATCCTTTAAAATAAATATCATGATATATGATAATGATATTGAAGATGATATGATCAACTGAACACGAGTAAAAATGAATCCATGTGAAAGTAGCTCAGCATGTTTCCCTTTAGTAAAAGTACAGTATAAATAACTGTAATATTTTAGCGTGTTTCTGGTTTTGTAGTACACGCCATATGATGCTTTATATTAGTGTAGCGCTGTGTAATATTGTGCTTTTCAGCTCAGTAAGAAGACATGACGCAGCAGTTTGTGTCTGAAAATATTCATATAAATACAGGCTGACACATGAGGACAAAGAGCAAACTCACAGTAAACACATGCTTACCCAGAATGCACTGCAGCCGTGCCCCTCAAGAATGCAACGCTGGTGTGATTTATCAGAGTGGAACATAATGGAAGTGGAAATTTAAAAAAAAAGCCGGAGCTAAAAATAATGGAGGAGCAGAGCTGAAGCACGAAACAGCAAAGTGAAACGTAAAACAACAATGTGATCAGCAGTTTTACAGGAGAACACGCAACACGCTAACACGCAACAGGCGTCTGTCCATCAACACGCACACCACGCCCACTGTGAAAAACGTCTCAATTAGTGTCTAGTTCAGGGTGTGCATGTACCCGCCATCATCATTGAGTTTATCGCACTGACACAACTAAAGGAGCATGTCAGTGGTTTTGCATGTTTGAGCCCAATATGTACAGCTGGATACATGTTACATGACTGCCAACCATTTTCTAAAACATGCTACTGGAGCGGTAAATATTAGAATTGTCTTTCCTACCTTCCAGATTGTCACTGGTTTCAGTTTATTCCAGTTACACTATTAAAATATCAACTTGTAGAGACTTGAAATACTTAAGATAAAGTGTTTTTTTGTCGAAGTTACTTAATTTAAACGGTCCAACGCGGAAAAATACATATGTCTCCGCCAGGGAATATAGTACCAGGAGAAGTCGGCTTTTATGGAGAAATAAAAACGACCGTGTCTTCAATCAAATGTATGTTTTAGCAGGCAAAGCATTGGAAAATGGTTGTATAAGGCTGTATATTTTGAACTCAAACATGCAGAATCACTGGTATGGTCCTTTAAGTGTAGGATGTCTCTGAGCTCCAGGCAGCAGAAGAAGCTGCTGGACGCGTTTGTCAGTTGTTAAATGATGAAGAGCTTCATGTTCTTCATTAAAACATTATGCAGATGAAGACAAACTGCTGCTTCAGCTGCAGGAAACACGGAAACGACACGCTGCCGAGTGACACGTAACACGGGTGACACGTCTGTGAATTAATAAACTTTGTTCATTTAGACTTTGTTCCTCTCTTCCATTTCTGTTCTTCCTTCCTTTCTTTCCCTTTATCTTCCTTTCTTCCTCTCTCCTTCCTTTCCCTCTTTCTTACTCTCTTTGTCATCCTTCCTCTTTCTTCCTTCATCTTTTTTCCCTTCCTTTTTTCCTCTTCCTTGCTTTCTTCCTTGTTTTCTTCCTTCCTCTCTCTTTCCTCCTTCCTTTTTCTCCCTCTTCCTTCCTTTCCCTCTTTCTTACGCTTCATCATCCTTCCTTTTTCTTCCTTCCTTTCTGCCTCTTCCTTCCTGTCTTTCCTCCTTCCTTTTTCCTCCCTCTTCCTTCCTTTGTTTCTTCCACTCTTCCTCCCTTTTTTCTTCCTTCCTCTATGTCTTCCTTTCCCTTTCTTCCTTCCATTCTCTCTTTTTCTTCCTCCCTTTCCCTTTATTCCTTTTTCCTATTCTTTGTCTTCCTTCCTTTCTTTCCTTTTTACTTCCTTTGTTTCTCTTTCTTCCTTTCTCTTCCTTTGTACCTCATTCTTTCTTCCTTCCTTACTTCCTTCCTATTTTCCTTGCTTCCTTTGTCTTTCCTGTCCTTCTGTCCTCCCTGTAAGGTAGCTTCCTGTTGGTCTAAAAGCGTAGGTAGACGTTGGGTGCTGAGGTCATTAAATGTCTCAGAGGCGTTTCTTGTCGTCTAAAGCAGCAACAGGAAGTAACTCTTATGATGTCATACAGTAACTCTGACTTTGCACGGCGCCCCCTGCAGGCTTCAGGTTGTCTTCGCATGCTGAGCAGACCTGCCTGTGACTGATAAACTGAATCTGATATGATAAATTGGTGGAATCACCCTTTAAAATCTCCATCTTAACAGTCCTGAAAGCTAAAATACGAGTATTTGCTCTTCATCCCTCCTCCTCTTCCTCAGTGTGTTGACTTCATGTCACTCAACTGATCAGCTGTCTAGCTTGATGTGTGTGTGTGTGTGTGTGTGTGTGTCCTGTGGCTGAGCGAACGCCATCTGTGAAGCTTTTACACGTGCTGACAAAGCGAAGTACAGACGTGACTTCATGTTGAGCGTTTGTGAACACGCTTAGCTTCTCTTCCTGCTTGTGTCTGCGTGTTTTGTGATAAACTCCATGTTCCTGCTCTGCTGCCAGGAACCGCGTGTGATATAAGACTTAAAACAGAATCTGATGTTGGACGTAACACAACGAGACTATTCTAGGATTCTGGCCTGTAGACGACCAGCAGCAGCGTCTGGAGGCAGAAGAGCTCATGTTAGACCTGACTGGAGTTGCTAAGTTATTATTTTGGGTCACAACACAGTTCTTACAAAACCTAAAATCCTAGAATCTAACCTTCCACGTGCGGATTCTTCCTCGTTAGAGTTTGAGCTGCATTTGGAATCTCTGCTGAAGCCTCTTGAGACGCCATAAACTGCAAAAATTTCTTTAAAATTTCACTGTTTTTCCTTTTTTTGACGTTTTTTTCCTATTACTCAGCACTGAAAGGCTAATTTTCTTTCAACATGTTTCCAATAGAAATCAAATGGTTTCAGGAATTTTCTAGAAATGAGTAGAAACAAGACAAATCTGGAAACAAGGCAGAATAAATCACTTCAGTGGAATCAAGAAAAATTTGATTCTACATTCAGAAGAAAAAATTCAGACGTTCAGGTGATACATGCACCTTAAAGGACCATACCATCCATTTTGCATGTTTGAGCCTATTATATTCAGTTTTCATACATGTAACATTACTGACAATCATTTCCAAAGCATACTACTGGAACGGTGAATTAAAAATGTTTTTCCTACCTTCCAGACCTCCATTGGTTTCAGTTCATTCTGCTATTAAAATCAACTTGTTGATACTGTAAACGTTCTTGGGATAGGTAATCCATCATCACCAACAAGACGTGTATTCAGGTTTTTTTAGAAGTTATGTAATTTTAGTGTTTAAGCTCAATAAAAAGCGTGGAGTGAATGTATGCCTCCACCGGGGAATATAGTCCCAAAAGAAGACCTGCGTTTATGGAAAAATTTAAAGGACCGTGACTTCATAAGGCTGTGTAACTATTAGCAGGAGAAACATGGATTTTTAAGGTGGGTGTATCACTTGAATATTTGATTTTGAAAGATTAAGAGATTTAGCAAAATATCAGGAAAGCTGAAATACGGTTTTATGCTTTGGGAAATGATTGTCAGTAACGAAACATGTATGAAAACTGAATATATTAGGCTCAAACATGCAAAATGGGTGGTATGTTCTTTTAAAGCCATCAGGAAGTGGAAAAGATGAAAGCGGGGATGAAGACGAGAGGAAAAAGATCATTTTCAGGCAACAGTAATTGAGGTGTGGGAGTCAGACATGTAAATAACGTGTAATAATACGTTCTCTCTGTGTTCCTCCTCCTCCTCCTCAGTGTGTTGACGCCGCACGGCTCAGTGTTATTGGTTAAGCTGGATGAGCTCTACATAGCGGGCTCACCGTGACGCTGACGTGTTGTGGCGTGTGGCGCTGCAGGAGCAGCCAGACAGGAAGTTCAGTCTGCAGAACGAGAAGAAACTCTCAGCTAACGCCTGCAGCTCAGAATCTCCGCCTCTGAACTTCCAACGGCGTGCTGCTGGGTCAAACCCCGCTGAGGCCTCAAACACCACACGCCACACGGCTCGGCTTCGTCCGTCTGTCGACCTCAGAGACAAAACGTCTTTGTTTCCACGGTGATTTTCATTTAAGAGGTCCGACCGTCACATACGCAAGACTTCAGCAGAAATGTGTTAACACTCATTTTATTACCGCCGCCACCAAAGTCATATTTTCACTGTTTATCTGTTTATCAAAAGATATTTTAGTTCATATAATATTTTTTTTTTTTTTGCTTTTTTCTCTCTTTTTTCTTCTGTCTGCATATATAGTCATAGTAAATGTTGGCATAAACCGTTTAGTATATATATGCAGTTTGATCTTGCATCAGATATATAACATAATGTGTGTGTGTGTGTGTGTGTGTGTGTGTGTGTGTGTTGAGCAGCAGGTCATAAAAACATCAAAACACTTCAGCGTGTGTTAGCATTACTTCCACGTCAGCTCTAATTACATGTAGCTCATGTTAATCACGTGTCACGCAGCAACATGAATGACTGAACCAATCAAATAACAGGTGTGTGTATGTGTGTGTGTGTTGGTGGAGCTGGTGGCCGTGTGTCACTGCACGTGTTTACATGTGTGTATGTAAAGTGATGGTGGGATGCTTGTCAAAGGGCAAACACGCCCAGTTAGCAGAGCCGCGAGCGTGTCCCCGAGCTCCGATCTGATAAAGTTCATCAGTCAGAGCACTAAGGGTGACACACACACACACACACACACACACACACACACGTCTCCTGTGATGCCTGACAGCATCACAACCTCTTCACACGCAATCTGACAGATCAAGACATTTCCATGCAACAATACCGGACTGTCAGACTGCATGTGAAGAAGACGTGATGTGTGTGTGTGTGTGTCTGTGTGTGTGTGTGTGTGTGTGTGTGTATGTGTGTGTGTGTGTGTGTGTGTGTCCTCTGTGCTCTGATCGATGCACAGTGTCAGCTTCCAGCCTGGGGAATGGCTCTGATCCAAACATAAAAACATTTTTTTATTGTAATACTGCACAACAAAAGAGCTTACAACAATTTTTATGTAACAAAAGTCATTAAAAGGAGAAATATTACCCATAAGTCCATGTTCTTATTTTCATTTAGGGTCCATTTTAAAACCGTTGCAATGCTTCAATGGTTAAAAACGCTTTGATGCACTTCTACTCTCGCTGCAGCACCACTGTGCACACTGAGTGAAAACAGGCAATTTTAGGTACCGTCTCTTTAAGAAAGTAAAAGGCCTGCTCTACTCTGATTGGCCGACTGTGTTAGCTAGAGACACCCACTATGCCTCAAAATTGGGGGTGTGTCTAACAATGTATGGGAGGATTAAATTCAGTTGTGTTAGAGGAAAAAATAAAGGAAATGAAACGGAGGAGAAAAACAGAAAGGACACAAATTTGAAGGAATATACAGAAAAACCAGATTCACCATAAATACTTGACTATAAGCCAACCCGATTTTGACCTGCAAATTTAGATTTTTAAAGAAACCTGTATGTAAGCTGACCTCCTGATGTTGTTCCATCAGTTTATTTATTTAGTAAATTACCTGTTTTTCTGGGTATTGTCGTAGTATTCCTCTGATTTTCTGAAAATAAGCCACATACCAGTAAATATGATATTTATTTCAGAAGCTGATTACTAACTGACCAATCACAGCAGAGCTTACTGGCTTTCACAAATGGCTGCCACAAAATGTGCTGAATAAGATGTTTAGTCAGGAAATATCTCATTCTAAGGTATGATTTAAACTATTTTCCATGGTAGTGGTAATGGATAGTATTTCCTGGAAATTTCCTTCTCTGGGATCAAATTTGAATTTCTCATGTAAAAGCTGACCCCTGATTTGCTTTGTGAGATTTGGTAAAAAACAAAAAAAACTGGGCTTATACTCGAGTATATACGTTAATTTATCAGCGATGAGGAAGATGAGAAGAGAGTGAAAAGTAATAAAAAAAGGGTAAAGGAGAAGATACAGAGGAAGTGAAGAATAACAATAATAAAGCCAAAAGTAAAGGAGAAACAAGCAGAAAGAGAAGAAGGAGGAGGAGGAGGAGGAGGAGGATGACAGGTGGATAATAATTATGTCACATCATAATTCACTTATCTTTTACATCACATGAGGGCATCCAGCCATGGACTCATTTGGTTCCCACTCAGGGTTTCTGTCATACGTCAGCCTCCGAAATTCTCTTTTCTCTCCTCTAACTGCTCAACAAAATACACAGAAGCTGCCTTTTTTTTTTTTTATACATTCCAGTTGTTTGGTGCATTAAATTGCACATCATGTACTCAGAACATCAGATTTTCAGTCAAATCAAAGTCACATCATGTCTTCTTCTCCTGTTCTTACAATACACCTTAACCATCAAACCCCCAAAATACTCTGATTAAAACACACCGTGCCAGGATGTTTGGGAAATTGCTTCCTCTCCGAGTGGAGGAATCTGCGCACACACACACACACACACACTCACCTTTGGTCGTTTCGTCCTCGATGGGCTGTTTGAAGAGAGTGATGTCTTTAAAAGTGCACAGGAACAGAACGACCTTGTCGTTCTCGTTCCTGATGGGAGCGACTTGCATGTAGAACCACACAGGACTTCCTGTAGAAACACACACACACACACACAGGATCAGTGCTAAATGGCCAGATCCACTTCCTCCTCTGTTCCCTGTTTGTGTATTCAGGCATTTTCAGATTGTTTGTAGATCGTTTGCTCTGGTCTGACTCAGGAAGTAAATTGTCGATGTTTCATTTTCCACTTGCTTTGTTTTGGTTTCACACAGGAAAAAAGCCGATCAACCAAAATATATCAGCAGAAATCATGTGAGAACATTCTAGATCAAAACTTTTTTTTGTAAAACGAGTGTTTTTATTCTTACAGGATGTCCTGAGGAAAATCTGATCCAGGTACTTCGCTGTAGTTTGTGTACATCGTGTAATTGGTTGCTAAGCAGCTGTTAAAGTATTTATTTGTACAGATGTGACGTCAAATCCTCAAGTTTTTATGAATTCACCTAAGGATGGGCGATAAATCGATTTAATCGATTAATTCGATTTTACAGTTTGGCACGGTGTGTAAAATGGCTGAATCGCCAAACCAAGATATTTTTTTTTTTTAACTGTTTTTAATGGGAAATGTGGCAGCAAGTCGTTCCCCATNCAAGATATTTTTTTTTTTTAACTGTTTTTAATGGGAAATGTGGCAGCAAGTCGTTCCCCATCATCATGTTGATTGATGCCACGCCCACAAAGCTTTCAGCAGGTCAGACGTGCAGCAAGATGCAGCAAACACTTCCACTGACGTATTTGTTTAAATAAAGTTTTATATTTCAACAAGTATGAATGATGGGAAAATCCTAGAGAGCTAGTCATGGTGAACATGTTGAAGTTGGTTTCAAGTTGCTATGACGAAGTATGTAACAGCTTCCACTGAGGATGAGCTCGTTCCTGAGAAAGGAAATGTCACTTCATCACGTCAGTCATAAGGAAGTGGTTTGGTTTTTCTTCACGGCATGCAGCAAACAGCGTGTCTGTAAAGTCTGCAGGAGCTGCAGCTGCTAAAAGCAGCAGCACTTCAAATGCATTTCAGTAGCTGAGTGGCAGCAATGCAGCGCTGTGAGATGCAGATCTGCAGTCAAAGCGCAGCAAAAAAGCAAATGATGTTACTGCATCATGTTCAGTGTCACGGCGTCTGATCAGAGGGTCTTCATACGGTGGAATATTAACATGTCAGAGCATCAAGAGGCAGCAGACAGGCTGGAGTTCCTCACAAAGAAGCTGGACATCGCTGTAAAAAGCTTTTATTTTAAAAGGTTATGTTTAGAATTTTATTTAAAAGTATTTGCTTTTATTATTTTAATAAAGAATATACTTATTTGAGTTATGTATTGGATTTTTTAGTTAGTTTAGAGAAAAACAAGAAAAATCGAGATTAAGATCGAGAATCGTCCATAAGTGTGAAAAACAAAAATTGAGATTTTAGCCCTATAACTTCGTCGTCTGTTTTCACAGCGTCAGGAGACTCAGAGTTTATAACCGTCCCTTTGTCCTTTAATTTCGTCTTTTCTGCGTCGTCATTCGTCTCATTGGTTTCTGTGCCTCTACGTGCTTGTCTGATTCGCCAGCAGATCCATGTTTAAAAACTGATCTGATTATTTTTTTCTCTCTGCTGCTCACATTTGGGACTATTTTTGTCTGCAATTTTTTTTATGCATAACTCAATATTGGCTGCTTGTTATGCTGCCGGTCCAAGAATGAAAGCTGCTCTGCGGTTGGTTGGTGATAAATGATGATGCAGCCCTACGCCTCTGTTCAGAGAAGGATTTTCCAGCTTCTTTGAAGGACCATACCGGTGATTTTGCATATTTGAGCCCAAAACATAAAACCATATCTCAGTTTTCATTTTATTTTTCTGAATTCCCTAATTTAAAAAAAACAACAAAAAATCAAATATTCAGGTGGTAGAACAACTTAAAATTTGATGTTTTTCTTGCTAACAGTTATGCACGATTGTAGAAGGCGGCACAGTCATTTTAAGTTCATTTGTTCATCTATTAAAGGACCATACCATCCATTTTGCATGTTTGAGCTTAATATATTCAGTTTTCATACATGTAACATTACTGACAATCATTTCCCAAAGGATAAAACCGTATTTCAGCTTTCCTGATATTTTGCTAAATCTCTTAATCTTTCAAAATCAAATATTCAAGTGATACACCCACCTTAAAAATCCATGTTTCTCCTGCTAATAGTTACACAGCCTTATGAAGTCACGGTCCTTTAAATTTTTCCATAAACGCAGGTCTTCTTTTGGGACTATATTCCCCGGTGGAGGCATACATTCACTCCACGCTTTTTATTGAGCTTAAACACTAAAATTACATAACTTCTAAAAAAACCTGAATACACGTCTTGTTGGTGATGATGGATTACCTATCCCAAGAACGTTTACAGTATCAACAAGTTGATTTTAATAGCAGAATGAACTGAAACCAATGGAGGTCTGGAAGGTAGGAAAAACATTAATTCACTGTTCCAGTAGTATGCTTTGGGAAATGATTGTTACGTGTAGGAAAACTGAATATATTAGGCCCAAACATGCAAAACGGATGGTATGGTCCTTTAATTCAAAAGAAAGAAGAGAAGAAGGATGGAGTTACTCACTGTTCTTTCTGTACAGCAGGATTTCAAAGCAGTTGGACTCATAGTTGTCGAACGTCTGTCTGACTTTATCGATGGTCTTCTTGTCCGTTAGCTCTCCGTACATAAAACTGCAAAGGAAACAAGCAATAAGACAAACAGCATTCGGTGCTGCAGATCAATGCTAACCTTTAACCTCTAGCCCCACCAGCTATACATCATATGTTTGTAATGGATTCTTCAATCTGTTATTGTGCCTTAAAGTCTCCAGTAAACATTATGTTTGGTCTGTATACAGTAAATTAAGGGAAGATTAAGCTGTGTGAGGCTCTGGGATTGGTCAGTCTGCAGTTACTACTTCTAATTATCTCTCAAAGGGCAGGAGATTTTTTTTTTTTTTAATCACTCTAATATAATCAGTCTGAGCGATTTCAGTGCCTTTAAGGATTTATACAGCAGGAGAAATGGAGATAGAGGAGAAGCTAATCAGCGAGGTTCAGGCTACATGTTGCTGCAGGAAGACTGAAGCTGCTGCAGCAACTTCACTTATCAGAAACACATCACACAGGGAAAAAAGGGGGGAAAAAAGAAAAAAGAAGAAAAAGGAAAAAGAAAAAAGAAAAAAGGAAAAAGGAAAAAAGAAAGAAACATCACACAGGGAAAAAAGGGGGGAAAAAAGAAAAAAAGAAGAAAAAGGAAAAAGAAAAAAGGAAAAAGGAAAAAAGAAAGAAACATCACACAGGGAAAAAAGGGGGGAAAAAAGAAAAAAAGCAGAAAAAGGAAAAAGAAAAAAGAAAAAAGGAAAAAGGAAAAAAGAAAGAAACATCACACAGGGAAAAAAGGGGGGGAAAAAGAAAAAAAGAAGAAAAAGGAAAAAGAAAAAAGGAAAAAGGAAAAAAGAAAGAAACATCACACAGGGAAAAAAGGGGGGAAAAAAGAAAAAAAGCAGAAAAAGGAAAAAGAAAAAAGAAAAAAGGAAAAAGGAAAAAAGAAAGAAACATCACACAGGGAAAAAAGGGGGGGAAAAAGAAAAAAGAAGAAAAAAGGAAAAAGAAAAAAGAAAAAAGAAAGAAACACATCACACAGGGAAAAAAGAAAAAGAAAAAAAAAGAAGAAAGGAAAAAGAAAAAAGAGAAAGAAGAAAAAAGAAAAAAAGGGGAAAGAAAAACACATCACACAAATAAAAGTCACTTATCAGAAACACATCACACAGGGAAAAAAGAAAAAGAAAAAAGAAAAAAGGAAAATGTCCTCCATTTCTGTAAACAGAAATGGAAGACATGCTACATATATCAGACATCCTGATATATGTTTATGTCAAATAGACGTGTTAGCGTGTGATAACAGGCTCCTGTTACAGCAGCAAAACAACTCCATCTCCACCCGCTTCTCCTCTGTGATTAACCGATGAACATACGTGTCCTGATGGAGAGATAAACGCTCACACAACCTATCAGATGTTTCTCTCTGCATGTGAAAGTTTTAACCACTGATCAGATTTTAAATACTTCTCTCATCTTAGTCCATGAAGCGTTTTCTTTACATGAATCTCAGAAATGTGTGCATGTGTAGCTGCATCCTGCTGCTACAGGTCAAAGGTCAAAGCGTGTAAATACAGGTATCAGATATGAGCCACTTAAAAATGAAAATGTAAATATGCTGAACAAAAAAATTGGATATAGGCAAATATCGGAAAAGGGCATCAAGACCTGTAGTTTAAATCCAGCCTTAGAAATGCTTTCGTTGCTGTTTGTACAGGAAGTTGAGGCTCTGACCGGCTGCTTGTTTCCTGTCCGTGTTGCAGCTGAGTGGATTGTTGGTTATCTCAGTGTCCTGTTCATTTTTTTTAGCCGCCAGCTACACAAGCCTGTCACTGCCGGTCAGATCCAAAACTGCCTGAGGAGAGGAGACGTTCTCTGAGTCCCATTTTAAAACATTTTGACTGACGGCTGAGTGAGACGGCGTCCCGGAGGCTGACGGGGCCGAATTTCCCCGGCAGCTTTCAACTGGATTAATTTCAGAGTCTCACCGAGCAGCAGAGCGGTCCTCTTTGTCTTTGTGATGGAAACGCCGGATGCTGAAGCGTTTCTTGCAGCGTGGGTTTGCTGAGCTCCACACTTTTGTCACACGATAATGTAGCACTCACACGGTAAAGTAAGTTAGCATCGTGTAAAAGCCTCTCCAGAGCTGAATGCCGAGGTTTTAATGAAGTACAAAGAATCCTCACTTCTTTTTTTTTTTTTTTACNTTTTTTTTTTTTTTTAACCGTTTCTGTTCTCTCGCTGTGCTTAAATTATGCATGAAAGCGAATAAAAAACGGGGACACATTCAGAGTTTTAGGAGGATAAATGGAACACTTTAAAAAAGATGTGAATTTGGTTGTAAAAGCAGTGACTCGTGGCTATTTTGTGTGATTACAACTCCAAAGAAGCTGGTTTTTATAAAAATATATATTGTTTTAAAGCATTTCATTCTCAGAACAATTTAAACCATTAGCCATGTATAACGGAGGCAATAAGTTAGATGGATGTGTACTATATTGCACATTTAGGTGCTAAGTGTGTGATAATTCAAAGGGATTATACAGATAAAAGCAAATTCATGTTTAGTTATTCCATTACAGCAATTGTAATAAAACAAAAAGGCTAAAGAGTTATTACAGCCACATTACCTGAGTGGATCTCATTAAACTGCAATCCTGCATAACTGAACTCTCAAAAACAAAGAGCAGCTTGCCCTTTAGGTGCAGAGGTAAAAAAAAAAAAAAAAAAAATCTCTATATATAGTACCTTTTTAATTTTTAACTAAAAAAAAGGTGCAATTATGATGGATGGTAAATTCTGACAATGCTGGAAGGATTTTTATCAGTCTCATACAGTAGTTTCCACTGCTTGTATGACATCATCATCTGAAGTCCAGCTTAAAGCCTTTTTTCATGCTTGGGAAGACGTGAACGTCTGAGGGGACAGATCAGCCGAGACGCTGAACTCGTTTAAAGCCACAGTCATTGATAGCAGCCAGCAGGTACGTGACCACGGAGCCTTTGGCGTCTCTGGAACACGTAAGTCAGAAGCTGCGCTCACTTTCACGTGTCAGGCTCAGAACTTATCAATCAACCCTCATACTGTAGGTTACAAGGCTGGAAACATATTTTTCATATTGTAGAGGCCTTCTGTCAGTTTGTGACTGAACTGAGTCGTTCTTACTGTCTTTGCCATGCAGTAAATGACTGTTCAAACATAGACATAAGGTCAATTTAAGTAAGATTTATTCTTCTAAAAAGGGTAAAATTAATAACTTTCTGTTTTTTTACTACAAAACAAAATGCAAAGGCACACATACCTGTACATAACACACACTGTATGATCCTTTCTACTCCTCTGCTGAGGTGTGTATGATGTATGACCAGCAGCACGTCTTTATCGTTTAACCCTTTAAAGGTGATTTTGAGCCATTTCTGCCTAAATGGCATACCCAAAAGTAAAGGCTTATTACTCTGAACATATGATAAAGGGAGTCGTTTACTTTGTACCAATTGACAGAAAACCTTTTAAATTGTCAGGAAAATGGTTTGGCTTCAAATTTAGAGATTCTCAGGTTCAACAATGACAATAAAAACACTAAAAAATATAGGCGAACAGAGGGTTTTTTTTTTTTTTCAAGTTATACATTTTTCAAAATATTTCAGGCACACAACAAGCAGCTTCTTGGATTAACTTTTGTGATGCTGCTAAATATGTAAACTCTAATTGCTGAAAGGTTTAGAATGATTGAACATACAGAAAAAAAGTTATGGCGTTTGGCACTGTTGGTGTCCCTGTTTTGGCACAAAATGTCTCCAAGGTGTCCAACAGAGTGAGAAAAATGTTATTTTATTAGGGGTGGCCGCAGGTGCTTAAATTAGCTAGGTTTTTTTTTTTTTTTACCTGCATGTGCTGCTCTTCTGCATCACCTCGGCCCTG
The DNA here is from genome assembly GCA_014773175.1 of Lucifuga dentata. NCBI lineage: Eukaryota > Metazoa > Chordata > Actinopteri > Ophidiiformes > Bythitidae > Lucifuga > Lucifuga dentata. Next base: position 16,939 of record VXCM01005327.1, read on the forward strand.
TGGAAGCCAGACAGCTTGCAGAATCCATCATTGCTGTAGACTACAGGCCACTCCACGATCTGAGCGTTTCCCAGGAGGAAGCTGGTCTCTGTCAGACGGAGCAGGACAGAGTTCACGTCAGACAAAGATACAGCAAACGCCAAGTTTCAAAATGTCTGAGAATTTAGAGATTTAAGAGGAAAAAACTGGTGCAATATCCTCCAAAACAGGAAAATGATCTCATGTTGTCTTTAGTAGCAACCATTCACCAAACAAAATATCTGTTAGCAAAGGATAACGTTAAATAACTGTTGAAGAGTAATGCTTGGAAAAATTAATTTAACTAAATTAGCAGGAGATTTGATGTGGACGACATGAAAACAGCAGCTCAGAGAGAAGATGGTTGTTAAGGTAGAAATGGTTAAGATGTTAAGATGAATTTAGAATCTCTTCACTCCAATATCTCCTCATCGCCACTGCTTATGGCGGTATTTTGGACAGCCTAGGCGTTGATGCGCTAATGAAAAACCTCATCAGCAGCAACACGGAGAGAAAAGTCCCTCTGGAGTTCCGTGATGCAGAAATCTTCAGAGCTTTATATGCATCTATGCTTGAAGGAGGCATCTGTGACACATTTATTGCTGCGATGGTGTTCAGCGCACGAACGCACTAGAATATCGAATCAGTTTTGTAACTTAAGCGTCTATACGCGACCTTTCTGACCAGTTCAGCCCAACCAAATAAAAGAATCTGTAGCCTCCAGTAAACTCAATAAGTTTGAACAAATACAGTCAATTTACTCCTAAACGTGTTTATTATCAGAACAAGCAGAGATTTTAGGTCAAAAACATGCAAACACACACATTTATGCTGTAAGCACAATATGGAAAAGCCCGACCGTGCATCAAAAATTGTAAAGAAATGGTCAGAAACATGGAATTCCCAGTCAGAAACTCGGGAAACAAACGCACCAGACATTATAACAACATGGCGTCACGAACAGAAACGCATTTCTTGTCGCATCATTTTGTAGCTGAAAAAGCTTGATTTAACATTTACGTTTACTCATAGATCCTCTGTCGGTGTCTATAACATTCACAGATTTGACGTGTAAATACTGTATGTTATATAAATATTAGGTGTGTCGCGATATACCAGTATTGATGATACCCATGATATTTAAAAAATGAAATATTCATATCATGTTAATAATACACATATGATAATATCGTGCAAATAATCCAGTGCCTCTTAAATCATTTACGTTTCTTTCTGTTCTCTCTTTGACTCCCTCCCCCAACGCCATGGGGCGTTGGGGGAGGGAGTCAAAGCGAGAACGGCTAACTAGCTAGCTAGCTAGCTACTACCACAGCGTGTAGCTACTACTGCCGTGCTAAATCATGATGGAGGAGATGAAAGACGAGAGCGAGATGCTCTACCCTAACCTGAAAAAAGTTAGCTGCCAGTGTGGGAGTTTTTTGGATTCGGTAACAAAGACAGGAAGTTGGTAGACGCCCCAGTTGTCTGCAGGAAAAGCCGATCGACAGGAACAGCTAAAGGGGGCGACACCACCAACCTGTTCACCACCTTCACCTCCATCCTGCAGATTTCACCACAGTAGAGACAGGAAGTAGCAGTTAGCTTGTTAGCACTGAAACGGGAAATGTTCCATGAAGGTCTTAGCTGTGTTGCTAAAGCTAAGTTATCATGACATTGGATTTGACAGGATTTTCTCTCTCCTGGTTATTTGTTAGATTTGTGGATCTTTTGTTTATCAGGTCATCTGGTTCCTTTATACGATCCCTTAAGGTGGAATTGCTGTTTTTG